>DWBC01000046.1:0-11122 GCA_018237325.1 Calydna sturnula
ATAAGCTGGCATTAGATATCCTGCCTCTTTCGCTTTTCGTAATAATTGACTAACAACTTTTATCTGTTGACCCCTTGTTAATAAGCAAAGCAATGGCACTCCAGTCACTCTAGCCATTTCCATGTAGTTTATTATACACATGAGCTTATTGAGCAACTTAAGTGGCAAATAAGCATCTTTTAAACAATACATAGCTAGTCTTCTACGTGTCTGTTCATTTTCATTCTGCAAATCTGTTATAATGCTGTGATGTACATCCTCTTTTTGCTCTTGAAGAAAATGATAACTAACAGCATTTAAGGTATAAGATCTTAATTTATAATCTCGTACAAGCACTAATAATAAATCAAAAGGAACTCTGCCTTCGAAATTAATACTTTTGTTTTCTCGTCTTCCCATTTGTTTTGACTGTAATATTGAGTCTTTTATAACAGATCTAATATTCCTTATCCGTCCCAAAAAATCAAAATTATCCACCTTCAGATGCTTGGCCCTGTTAATTAAATAAGGCCAATCAAAATTACTAATATTGTATCCAGTAATAACATCGGGATCTAACTCTCGGAAAAAGTCTGACCATTTTGACAGCATTTCAGCTTCAGAATGAAAACTAAAAACTTGAGATCCTACAATTGGTGCACATGTGTTCAAAGTAAATACATTTCTAAGGTATGGTTCCATTTCACCTTGTCTTATGACCATTGATGCTATTTGAATCACAGGATCTTTGTTGGGTTCTGGAAAAATTCCTTTTCTTCCAGCACATTCAATGTCAAAACTGAGTATTCGGAAAGGAGCTACTTTTAACCACTCCCCCTCTGGTTGATGAGAAATAAAAGCATTCCATGCTACATCTACTTCTATTTGGCATCGTGATTCTGGCTTAAGCTGGTGATTTTTTGATCTAATAAACCACACTCCAACAGGTAATTCAATCCAACTACAGCCAACAACAGAAGTGTCAACCATGAAACGAATATCAAAATCAATATTAGTTTCATAAAATAATGGATCGCTTAAACCAAAGCTTGTTGGTTGTTTCTCAATGAGTCGTTTGGCAGGAGCAATCAATTTTGGTAAAGCTACTGATACTTTTGCAAAAGTTACTTCACCATCACCTTTATAATACATAATAGACTTTGCTTTAACTAATCTTACTTCAAGCACAGTTTCTTTAATATTATCCTTATTAGATCGAAGATCTTCTAAAATAGCAGTATTTAAATTTTTCTTAAGATCATGACATGAATGTTCTTGAAAGCCTGCAGGTACTGTTACATAAAAATATGGAGTAAATCCATGAACATGGCAACAAACAGAGTTTCCATCCATAGTCACACCATACATTCTCATGATAGGTACAGGAGCAAGTAGTGAGCCAGGCATACCTTCATATGGCTGTCCATTGTAGTGATCAATATCTAATTGTTGAAAAATTAAGGAATCACGTTTAGGGTTTAAATCTGGTGGATCTGGTCTTGACCACTTATTGTTAGTATTCTGATTATCTGGCCCATCGCCAAATATCTGTTCCGAGTCAAATTCTGTTTCCATTCCAGCTAATTCATCTTCAAAAGTAGGAGTTTCCACATCGTCATCATCATCATTCGATTTAAAACGTTTTGGTGGAGGGCCACCTTTGCCAAAATTTTTAGCACTCATCTTTGATCTTAATCTCTAAAAAACAATAGCTGCAAAGTTTTTTATTAATATCCTGATCTCGCTAAATATTGGTTTCATAAACATGGAAAAATATTTTTTGGCGCCAAATGTCAGGTTAGAAAAGTACAATGTATTTTATTCGACACATTAACCTCTTCAATATTAAACTTGAATTATTTTATATTTCAATACAATGCAATCATAAATAGCACTTCAAAGTAATACTTTATTCGTAAAATTGTATTTGTAAACACATTTGTAAAGAACTATGTTACTCCAAATTTCAAAATAATATATATACAGTGCTGCCAGTTTCCGATTGGTAAAATATATACACAAACTACAGAGCTTCTTGAAATATTATTATATTAATTAATATCAATAATGATGATACACAATTCACACCAATTTATTTATTTATTTGTTAAGGAACAACTAACAGTTACATTATACATAGTTATCGTTACAAAAATGGTTATTAACAATGGTACGTTGTAACGTACTATTAAGTAAACGTTATTTTCAATTAAGGTTAGAAATTAGAAAATATTAATAAAAAAGTTCCACTAGAGTACATTGGAAATTATTAAAATTAAATTAAAAATACATAACTTAGTTAATAATGAAATAAAGAAATAGTTAAAATAAAAGAATCATTTTGCGTATTTAACTACATGGTAGATAATGAAAATTAAGCAGGTGTAGTACCATTTTTAAGTGAGGAAAGTATAAGTGATTTAAATTGATTAATTGAACAAGAAAAAATATCAATGTTTATTATTAATTTGTTGTAGGACTCAGTCATTCGACGAACTGGTGCATTGTGTCCTGAATTGGTATGACAGGAGCTCAGGGAAAAAGTAAACGCTTTCGTACTTCGCGTATTGTACATGTTCTAGGGATAACATAGCATAGCTTTCTGACAAGCTCAGTGCAATCAAAATTACTGTGGACAATGTTGTAAAGAGTAACCGATTCCAGATAACACCGTCTAGATTCAAGACGCAGAAGACCATATTTGCTCAGTAATTGCGGATAAGGCAGGCATCGTTTAAAACATCTATAATTCATCATGCGCAAGAATTTATATTGAACTCTTTCTATCGCTTCTACATATTTTTTATAATATGGGCTCCAAATCTGTACGCCATATTCTAATTGGGGACGTATTAGAGTTTTATACAAGTAAATATAGGTGGCAGGTTCTTTAAACTCAGTAGTGGACCTCATCACAAAGCCGAACATACTAAAAGCCCCTCCAACAATATTTTCAATGTGTGAGTCAAGACACAAGCGACTATCGAGAAGGATCCCTAAGTCCCTCACCAATGAAACTCTCTTGAGTAAGACATAATTAAGCCTATAATCGAAAATAATAGAGTTATGTTTCTTTGTGAAACTGATAACATTACATTTAGGTATGCTAAGATGTAGCTTATTGGCCTTGCAATAATTGGATAATCTGTCAAGGTCTTTTTGGAATAATAAACAATCTTCGGAAGACTTAATAGATTTATACGCCTTAAGGTCGTCTGCATACAAAATAAATTTAGAGTAATGAAAACATTGAGAGATATCGTTAATGAACAAGATAAAAAGAAGAGGACCAAGTATGGAGCCTTGAGGAACGCCTGAAGTAAGATAGACAGTTTTAGACTCATAACTATTTATGGCAACCTTTTGAGTTCTGTTGGTTAAGTAGGATTCGAACCATCGAAGCAAGTTACCGCGAATGCCGTTAAAAGCAATTTTATTTAATAAGATTCTATGATCCACCTTGTCAAATGCTTTCTGAAAGTCTGTGTATACAGCATCCAATTGTTCACGGTTGTCAAGACCTTCAAAGAGATCTGAACTGAAAAGAAGCAGATTAGAAATAGCAGATCGGTTCTTGACAAAGCCATGCTGTTCTTGAATAATTGTATTATGGAGTATAGGGTAAATTTCATTATGTAATAATCTCTCGAAGAGTTTTGACAAGGAGGATAGTATAGAGATGGGCCTATATTGTTCGACTTCATCCTTAGGTCCACCTTTATATTTATGTGTATATTGATAAAGCTGTGTTTTTAAGGAAGGCAGATGGAATCCCGTCTGGGCCAGGCCTTGGATGGATCTAGGTTATTTAGTTCCTTCAAAACATTGTCAGCTTGGAACGTTATTTGGGAAATATAAGTATTATTACAGGTTGTGTCTGCGGGGGGATCCCGTGGCCAAGAGGGATTCGAAGGAGATTCGAATACAGATTGAAAGTAATCAGGTATGTGATTTTAGATATTATGTAGGTATTGGGTGTGCGATGTTGAGTATTAGATATTGAGTACTAAATTGTGTAAAGAAATCTTTAAAAATTATAATGTGCGATCGGGTATTGATATATATATAGCGAGCTTAGTTCTAGCAACGCATCCCCAATATGTTTGATGTGGTTGGTGTTTCTGGGTAGTGGTGATAACTTACCATTAGGTGAGCCGATTGCGCATTTGCATCTTCTATAAAAAGAACTAAATAATAATAATTAATGATAAATTGATACTCTCTATTCTTTAACCTAAATATAAACTTTTTGAAAACAAGCGATATATTCAAACGTGGGAGACTGTAATTACCCATAAATTTCCTAAACTAATACTGTGATGGTTTTCAACTATCTTTTACGGTTGGTTACTGGCTTCCAACTACAAAAAAAAAGGTGATAACGTTATCAACCTATTGAATCATATTTATTTAAAATGGAATGTATATTCAAATTTTATTTGAACCTATAAAAAAGGCGGGCAAACCACCAAGCCCTAGCACATACTTCAATACTACACAGTACCTAAGTAGTTACATGTTTACAGTAGGTACCTACATACAGCGTACGAAGAAAACCTCAATTTTGACAGTTAACTCGATTATGGCTATCCTATCCCCTGTCACATTAACCAAATGTGTAATCTGCGTACCTGTTCCGAATTCCGAATTACGCTTAAAGCGCTTACCCTAATTCGCATTCGAACGAATTGAACTTACAATGCTCACTGTTAGCATTGTAAAAGTCATGGCGTCTCAGGTGACGTCATATCCTAGCGCTGACAGTACTCATGAATCGGATCGTTGGCACCGAGAGAAATAACATTAATTCGACCAAAGAGGATGTAATATTACATTTTAATTTTGGCGGGATTCTTTACCCGGTTGTGTTTCCGTAAACTTAAATACAAAAAAAGTTTAAAAATGTCAGTAAACTTTACTCTTATGATTTTGATTTGATTTGATTTATGATTGAGGTAAATAAATGATTTTGATTTGATTTGATTTATGATTGAGGAAACTGGCGGTATGGTAGTATTGAAGCTATCTTCAGAAGACGCTGAAAGAGCGCAGTGGGGTAAGTACATAAAAGAGAATAAATAAAATATTATAAACAAAGCATGTTTTCTTTGTTAAAAAAAGAAATTATGGCAAATATATTTTAAATCTTATCTTGAGTAAGGTGTTTTCATACGAATTGTTTATGATTTTGTAGATCACGGATTTTTACAACATCTTGTAAATGAGTTATCACGGAGAAGAGATCAAGTAGCGGAAGAGAATGAGATCGATAATTGTATAGGTATATTATTATTATAACTCTTTTATTCGTTTATTCTTTATCCTCAAGTTGGACTGGTAAAAATTTAAAAAGTCACTCACATACTCGAGGATTTCTCTTGTTTAGTATTGGATGGCAATTGATAGAATGAGATAACCACTTATAGACACCAAGGATCTTAATGGTTAAGTCTTTACCGGCTACCCTGCCGTCCGAACCGAAACAAGGCAGTGAAAAGAAGTGATTGAATGGCGGTAAGAAAAAGTTAAGCGTTGGAACCAAAACCCGGAAGAGTCTGTACACATGATTTATGGTCACGGGGATATTCACATGGCACATGTTCACCAGTTCAAGGTACTGATTATTTTATATTTTTTACAGGCAATGATAAATGTTTATTCATCTGGACAACGAATTGCATGAACTTGTTTTTCACACTATACGAAGAAAACATTGGAAATTTTGAAGCTGGCAGCCAGCGGCACAATAAAATTTGGGCCATGATCTCAACAGAAATGAGGAAAAAAAGTTATAATATGAGTGGGACACAATGTCAGTCAAAACTGAACGGCCTGAAGAAAACATACAAAAAAATTGTTGATCACCATAGTGTCTCAGAGAACGACAGAAAAACCTGGCCTTACTTTGAAGTAATTTGATTCCTTTATTTCTTAATTGATTCAGCGACTACAATAATAATAATAATTATTAAAAAAAATCCAAATCCAAATTAATGGTTCCAGTACTCATATCGTAAGTATCTGGATGTAGTAATTTGAACTATGAAAAACCTCTGTTTCATCTTGTTATTGTTATTTATGTCACTATAATTTTTAGCGCATGCAAGAAATCTTTGGCACTAGTGGTTGGGTGCAACCGAAAGCTATCGCAACGAAAGCCGGACCTCATGCATCAACCTCCACGTACAATGATGAAACAAAGCGCGACCAGATCCAAAAAAAAAGAAAGCACATATTGATATCAAGAAATATTTGGCTCAAATAAAAGAGGACAAAAAGATCGCGAATGATGAAAAACGACGTCATCGAGAAGAATTGATGAAGGTGAAAAACGAGAAAATGGACGAAATATTGAGGCAGAATAAAGAACAACACCAAGAAAAAATGGATATACAAACGCATTAATTAACTGTTGCATCACAGTTAATTAATGCGTTTGTTGAAAAAAACTTTGTTTGTTGAAATCTTCTAATTTTGAATAATTACTTGAACGATATACATAAAAACAAACGATTGTTCATTAAAATATATTTTTTTAGATAATTAAAGTATAAGTTGCTTACGTATCGTTTCATAAAAATATTTCACTAAATTGTACGCTTCTGTTTATTTTGAGGTAATGTTTTTTTAATAGTGTAGGGAGGCAAACAAGGAGACGGATCTCCTGATGGTATGAGATAACCGCCGCTTATAGACACCAAGAATATTAACGGTGCGCTGTTAACCTAGAGCTTAAATGTTAAGCCTAGTTTGCAAGTTTGCCGGCTACCTTGGCCTTCGAACCGGAACACGGCAGCGACAAGTACCTACTGATATGGCGGCAGAAAATGGTAAGGCGGTGAGATCAAATACCTGGAAGAGTCGTCGCTGTACTGTACTCGTTAAAGGTTCAGATGTAAGTGTAACTCTTCCCCTCGCCTTTTACGAGCTGCCGGGGAGGGAGGTAGATGGTCTATTATTCTGAGGGAGCCAAGCTAGCAATAAATTATAGTAAAAAAATTTATAAATAATTGACAACACACCATACAACCTTGTTTTTCTATAACTTTTTATTAATACATGATTTATATTAATTAAAATTAATTAAGGTTCATTTCTAAGTAGCCCTCATTGGCAATCGGTCCATTATACTAATACGTTTAGCTTGACCTTCAGCTCTTGCATCGTCCGTTAACCTATTCTTAACATTCTTTCAGTTTGTAAAATATCATGTTTCTCAATACAAATATTGTGGAGAACACACGTTGCTAACAAAAACTGAGGTATGTTTTCCAGTTTAACCATTGGTAAGCAATGAAGTATTCTACGCCAACGTCCTTTCCATAGCCCAAAAGCTCGCTCAACCGATATTCTGGCTGATGCTAAACAGAAATTAACATTTTTTTGGCGCTGCGTCAAATGTCCATTGTCTCTGAAAGGAACCATTACACTAGAGTGAATTCCGTATGCTGCATCTCCAACGATATGAGAAACATTCGGAAAATATCCTTGTGGATTGTTGGTGTATTCTTGAACACGAGATAAGCGAAACACTCTGGCATCGTGGACACATCCGGCATACCCAGTCAATACACTGGTAAACGATAAATCATACGTGCACACCGCCTAAAATAAAAATAAGTTTTAAGAAGGAAAATACATAAAAAAAATCAGTGTTAGATACACTAACTTCGTTAGATTTTTTTTAATGAATAATTAATTTAAGTAATAGTATTTGGTATTTTTCAGAGTTGGAGAATGTTACCTGTACTTGTATTGAGTGACCTGACTTCCTATTCAAGTAAGAATTTTTATCCTCACGAGGCGCATTGATTCTGATATGCGTCCCATCAATTGCTCCAAGAACATCGGGGAATCCACTATTAGCTTCAAACTCGTACATGACTTGAGCAGCTTTTTCCCCAGTTGGCCACTGAATAAATCGAGGAGCCAAGCAATAAATGCATACGTTACTTTTTGTACACTTCTAAAGGTCGTAGCTCTTCCAACATTAAACCGATCACATATGGATCTGTAATAAACCATCGAAATAGTTATTACTAGTAATTTATTTGTCAGTGCTAGTCACTGCCGTGTTCCGGTTTGGAGGATAGATTAGCTGGTAAACTTGCGCACGAAGCTTAATATCTAGCCTCAGGTTATCAACGCACCATTAACATCCTTCGCGTCTATAGGCGGCGGATATCTCTTACCAACAGGAGAGCCGCCAGCTTGTTAGTCTTCCTATGCTATAAAAAAATTGTTATTAATTAATTTTTTGAAAATTTTATTATAATCAGTATATATTATATCTATACGACTCCTGCGTTGCCATCACCTACAATGTCAAAAGCAGTTGTATTTTACTGGGGAACGGTTTTCTTCCAGCTACATAATTATTGTATGTTATTGTTGATCCTATGAGGCCGAGCACAAACTCAAAAGTATTGGGGTGCATTCTGAAAAAAATCAAATATTCAAAGTACCTATACATAAATAAAATATATTTATGTTTTACATCAAAGCACAGGCGAACTCACTTACTATTCACCTAATAAAAATGAATTCAAGAGTTCAAATTCTTTCTCGGTCTATTGTCGTCATTAGCAACAAGTACAAAATACATCGTCATACCATTACAAAAAAGAAAAAAAAAAGAGTTCAATTTCATTTCCCGAATAAACACTTGGGCGCCAAATGCCTTTGGCGGGTGTTTGAAATGGAACTCTTTTTATTTATTTTATGAGTAATATTAATCACGACACGGCTTGAAGCGCAATATGATGTTGATAAATATGATTATGAAAACATGTAGGTATTTAATTTTGTATTGTATAGGGTCTTGAAAAATAAATTTGCAAATATACATTTCAAAGGGCATAATAAAGGCGCTTCTCCTTCTTTAATCTTTATAGATCACTTGTTTAAACATACCTGAAATGCGTCTTAAATTCGTTGTCTGAAAATTTTGGAATCGTTTTTTCTACGTAACCTTTTATGCGAGGTCTTAATTGTAATTTGCCTCGATTAGTATGCATTATAAGAATTGTATTAAGTATTTCATCATCGGAGCTAGTCGACGATGATGAAATATTCAACGAATTCTCCAGGTCCACATCACTCTCATCAATAACTGCTGAAATTCCTTGATAAGCGAACATTTTTTATTCGTCAGCTCTATTCATGTTTCTCACTTTGAATAAAATGTTTCGTAAAAGGAACCAAGTAACCAAAGAATATATAATACCTACTACGCATTGTTAAACGGAAGTCGTAAGCGCGCTCACAAGCATTCCGAATTGTTAATACTGTCAACAAACGTTAGCGCGCTTACCAAATCGGAACGCACGTTAGCAGTGTAAGCATCGTTAGCAATGTGAGCGTAATTCGGAACACGGCCCTAGTGTTTCGTAGGTTTGATCATGGTATGATGTTCCATATTTCGAACTTCGAAGTTTGACATCAATAACTAATGTCAAGTGTCAACTGTCAAGTTAAATGTCAACGCAAACAAAAGTCAAAAACTAGATTTATGTCAAATTAGGTCAAACTCAAAATATTTCTAAATTTTTGTGTACTAACAAAAACAATTCAGTCTCTCAAGTAACAGTTAGATTTAATAAATGTATTGATACTGTTTAAATCAGCCAGTAACCTGTTCTTCTACGTTCTACAACATGGCAGAAAAGTAAGTGTGTTATGACTTCTATTTACTTGACAATAACATTGTTCTAAAAAGGATATTATATAAACAAATAACTGTATTTATCACGAAATCATTCATAGGTGACTAGTAGGACATACTTTCTAATACTTAATCGTTATTTTAATAATTTTTACTTCACAATCAAGATCTAAGAACATAAGTATCCCAATGTACCTATTTTACATTTCGCTACGGATGTCACTAAATTCTTGGTACAGTTATTTGTTCGCAAGTCCTTGAATTTAATACGCATTTAATCAATAATTTTATTACACTTTCTCGCTATAACTTCTTAGATGCAACATTCAATAATTGCCTTGTTAAATATAACATAACCAACTATACAACATATTATCAATACTATTATGTACACTTTTGTTTGTTGATACTTGAAATTATTAAGATAGAAGTTTGTGTATTTCGTATAAGAACTGTTAAGAAGACATATACACAACCATATCAACTTAGTGTAGATATATTAAACATATTTGGCTTTTAAATTGAAAATTGTTTACATTTTATAACAACATGTGAACTCTAAAACAATGAAGTTGGAGAGTAAATAGAGTTGACACTTTTATGGCTGAATATTGTATGTTGGCTGACCTATATGGCTTTTGTTAAGTTTTTATTATAAATTACATGCAATGTGTGCATAATGAGGGACTAAAGAGAATGAATATATTTGAGTATGTCGACTATTGGATTAAAGGCTTTATGGCTGTGCACATGGATAAATAATTAGTGATAATGTTATTGGTACTACTATTATAGAAACTGGATTATGTGTTGAATTGGACTTAATGTAAGTTTGGACTGTAAAGTGTGAAAACACAGAATGGCAGATTGAATTTATGATATTTATGGTGTGTATTTATATATATAAGACAGTACTGTATAACTAATTGACTTTCAGTTTAATAAAACTTCAATAAAAGTCAGCCTTGGAAAATTGTTTATTCTAACCGCCTTGTGTTTTATAACAGTTTCTAATTAAGTTTTTTAGTAATGTCTTTTTTTACAGTTAAACTTAATTTTTTGATCATACCTAATTTTTTTAATCACAGAACATTATTTTTTATCACCAACTAAAGAATGTTTGAAACACAACTAACTTTTATTTTTTAGTATAGGATAACTAATAACTTACCAAATAGTCTGGTTTATATATGGAAAATGGACAACCTTATAGGTACATAAAAGTTAACTTTGCCTTCACATAGAAATACGACAGGAAGGAAGAAATTGTTATTATCTTATTTTTAGGATAGGAAGACAAACAAGCTGTTGAACCCCCTGATGGTACGAGATAACCAGTGGCTATAGACACTGGAGATGTTAATGGGGCATTGCCAACCTGAGGCTAGATTTAAGCCTCGTGAGTAAGTTTACCGGCTGCCCTGCCCTCCATATGGAAATACTGCAATGACAAGCACTTACGCTTATAGACCCCAAGGC
>DWBC01000047.1:0-11065 GCA_018237325.1 Calydna sturnula
CCGGAATACATGGTCCGGAATACTCTTGGTCCCTTGAGCAGGACGGCAAGCCCTCACGCAGGACACCGTCCTGGGACCATGGGCTCGGAATGTTTCTTTACTTACTCCAGAAACTTGATTTTTGGATCTCGTCCATGGCGGTAGCGAAACGGCGAGGTCATACATTTTTATTGCTAGCTGAAGTTAGAGTTGGTAGAGTTAGATCGTGTAGATTCTGATGTCGCGGAAAGAGTCGGTGGAGAGGGCGAAGTAGACGAAGGAGAATCCCCACTCGATCCGCCGGAGACCTCACCGGAGATCAAACCCTCCTGCGTCCCCTTGAACGAGGCTTCACGCGTCAGAAGGCCTCGAGAAGGTGCGCGCATTAAATTGCGCGCTTGCCGAGTAGTCACCGGGGGCCCGGTGCTGGCAGGGGCGAGGTCGGGTCGGACATGGAAGTTCAGCAAAAATATCAGGAACTAAATTATTACGTGCCTACGGGTAATGGAGCGGAGTATGCTTAACATAAAAATAATAAACAAAATTAGACGTACAGGAATACGCAACATTACCAATGCAACAGATGGCTTAGGCCAAGCTCTTGTATTAAAGTGGAAGTGAGCTGGCCACTTTGCACGCCTTGGGTATTACAGGTGGACAAAAGAAATAACAAAATGGAGAGGGCCAGTTGGCAAAAGAAAGAAAGGGAGACCTTGCAACCGATGGGAAGATGAAATCCAACGCACGGCGAGTCCAAACTAGAAACAAACACCGCAATCCAGAGAAAACTGGCTCGATTTGGACGAGTCCTTTACCCGAAGAGGGGTTCCTTTAGAATAATTTATCCAACTCATTTATAATTAATAACCTAAATTACTAACTCTTACAAATTTTATTACATGGTATTAACAAAACAAAATCATTTTGTAAATAGTAATTCTAAAAGGAAGTAAAAGGCTTTTTTATTTTTATTTTATCTATTATATCAATTATCAAAGTACACTAATTTATTTCTGGTTTCACTTATTACACAATCTTCGTGGAATTTTATACATAGAGAATAATAAAAATAATATATTTAGATAAATAATACAAGTGTATAGGATGACACAGCTGACCCGTACCGACTTTGTTGGTGTTATGGAGAAATTACCTGCCTGCGGCCGCCCGCGAGTTCGTCCGCGTACTCTCGTTATTCCCGTGTAAATCCTGATTCCTCGGGAGCTCCGGGATAAAAAAGTAGCTTATGTGTTATTCTGGGTCTGTAGCTACCTACATACCAAATTTCATCAAAATCCGTTCAGTGGTTTTGGCGTGATTGAGTAAGAAACATCCATCCATCCAAACATCCAAACTTTCGCATTTGTAATATTATTAGCAGTTGAGCGCGGCTTCGCCCGCGTATTCCAGGTATTTAACCCCCGGGACATTTTTTCGGGATAAAATGTTACTTTCTATGTGTGTGTCCAATTTCGTGAAAATTGGTTCAGCAGATTTTGGGTGAAGAGGAAACAAAGAAACAAACAAACGGACAAACTTTCACATTTATTATATCATTAAGATTAGCATAGATTCTAAAAAAATTGCTATCCGCCAATGTAAGGCACCTGGCCCTAAATCAGTCCAACCGTTTCAAGTATTAGCCGAAACAAACTATTTGGTGGAGGGAGTAATGTAAGTCCTGTTTATACGTGTTAAATAGTAATTACACACACACTTACACACATACACACTACACACACACATATATATACACATATACACTTGAATATTTTTACACCAAGTGCCAACGATCAAATTATATAATATAGGACCCAATATGATAAAAATAAATTCTTGAAGTTCTAACTAATCCTTAAATTCCTTCACATCTTCGCCTTTATAATATATAAAGTTCCAATATCCAGTATGTATGTTTGTTGATCCGATGTTTGCGATACCCGTATCTCCCTGGGGCATCGTTGGATGTAACTCGATTGCAGGCATGAAAAAACTTTACAAGGATATAGGTTTACAAGAAATACCCAAATTCAGTGCCGAGGTTAGTCTTTTTTATTTCTTCATCGAAACGCATTACGTTGATAAAAACGAGTAAGAAATGCATTGAACAGAGATTTAAATTATTTTATCAAGGTTAAAGAGGAGATTTCCTATGTGCATTCAAAAACAAACTTAACTTGGCAGTCTACTCCTTTGATGTGATTACTGTAGGAACCTGTAGTGTATGTCTTATACAGTTCCACGAAGCTCGCAGTCCACGAAGCTCGCAGCTTTTAAAAGCCAAAATACCAATTTGTTTCGTGGATACAATCATCACAACATCCTTGGTGTATAGACACCAAACCATCAGGAATATTTTACCACCCCAGGTATCTTTTACCATCAGGAATCACAACGCGAATCACGAAGCAGGGATCACCTGATATCTACTATAAAATGGGTTAAGCTGCGGGCAATGCTGCTGTGTCATAAATGAGTGAAAATCGGTTATATTGTACATCATGAATATCTAATTAAATATAACTTTGATATTACATACATTATTGGCTTCGAGAAAGTGATCGATTTCCAATAACATACACACGATTCATGTACCTGTGCATAATACCGCCATATACACAGTAATATTACTACAGCTTATAATACATACCTACCATTTCCTCCATCATAAGACCATTGTATGAACACGTTTACATATATTTTACGTTTACATATTATGTGTATAATTATATACTTAATAATTAAACTTTAAGTTAGGAGTAAGGTATTTTATATATTATTATAAAATGCACTTACTTTTAGGGTTCCGTACCTAAAAGGTAAAAACGGAACCCTATTACTAAGCCTCCGTTGTCTCTCTGTCTGCAGTATGTATCTGATAAACAGTGATAGCTATAAAGCTGAAATTTTCACAAGTTATGTACTTTTGTTGTCGCTATTACAACAAATACTAAAATTAAAAAAAACAAAATATCAAAGGAGGTCCCCATACAATAAACGTGTTGTTTTCGTATGTTTTTACTCAGTATTAATGATTTACTAATATTTAGATGATGGTGCGGAACCCATCGTGCGCGATTTTGACTAACACTTGGCCGTTTTTTTTTTTATTTATTAAATTTAATTAGTATTAGTTGTTATATCACAAGTTTCCTATAAATTTATAAATAATAATAATATAAAAAAATAATAACAAAAAATAATAATTCTGTTTAAGCGCGTGATGGTGCGTCGTTCTTGTCAGTTGCATCGATCCCAGCCATTATGGATCTACAATCATAGGTTCACGAGCGTTGCCATATCTAGAAAGTTACATCCATGTCAATCTATTTCCAGTTATCGATTGAAAGGCTTTGTGATGCTTCCATGGTCACGCAGCTGGAATTGTGATTGCATACATGTATTCTATTATGGTAGGGTTTTGCAGGGCAATGGGAGAACCATCTGGCTACAGGGACAAGTTGTGTTTTTTTAGTAAAGAGAATCAAAGAAGCTGCTGGCTCTGATGGTAATAGCGGCCGCCTGTACACACCAAGGATGTTAATAGTACGTTGCTAACCTGAGGCTAGGTTGTTTACCCTAATGCGTAAGTTTAGTGGAAAAGGTAGGTAAGAAAAGGTAGTTTTGCCCAAAAAATTTTTAGTTATTGTCGATCGATTACCCAAAAATAATGTAAGGTAAGTTTTTAAATACAACTGTTCGAAAAGAGGTATTGTGTTTATGTAATATATACTATTTAGACTTCGTGGTGTACGCGTAAGATAGATTTCCCAATACCTACAAATATATATATAAATACAGGAATAAATTTAATTAACATCTGAACCCGGAAAAATATTATCTATGTTCACCATCTATCTGCCTGTTTGTGCCGAGAATCGAACCTGCAACGTGTACGCTAAAGAGGCGAAAAAAAAACTTTAAACAAAACACCATTACCATTTGTAGAAATGGTAATACCAAACCAAAAATACTCAGCCAGGTATATATTAAGCTTTCATAAAATATAAAAAATAACTCGCAGGTAATAAATAGGTAAAGCAAACAAACAGACGTCCATAGTAAAGTCGAGAGATAGAATTTGTTGCCAACAAAAACGGTTTTCTAGTTTCCCAATTGTTGAAAACCTTCTCTGAGGTATTTTATTCGTATTATCAATTGGGGTTCCGTGAGAGTAGTGGAAACCCGCAGTATTCTGGACCGTCCAGTTAATATATATGTCTTTGGCGCTACTCCAAAATTCTTCGTAACGAACGCATTGTGACTGCACCGTGTGGTGCAAGCCACAAGCTGTTTTGATTCTATTGTTTTCATGGTTCGCATTTGGTGAAACTCCATATTTGTGCAGGGTAGCCGGTAAACTTACGCTCGGGGCTGTAACATCCTTGGTTTCTGTAGGCGGTGGGTATATCTTACCATCAGGGATCTGTCAGCTTGTTTGCCTTCATAAGCTAATAGATTATCTATTGGTGAAAGCAAATTCTGTCATATTTTTTAGTATAAAATATATCACCGATGCGTCATTATCTGTTGAGGTGTTGAGCCGTATCAGCTAGTACTAGCACTCTTTACAAAGTCAACTGGGTTACCAGGTAATCATAAAAATCATGAAACCACAAATTCAGGACATTGTAAGAAATTTTCGTTGCATAAACACTTTTTAATTGAGTTTACTCTCGATATAAGTTCTTAACAAATTTTAATTAATTATTAAGCATTTTCGAGTTTCAATGTACAGTGGTGCACAAAATTCATTTCATAATTCATATATTTTTAACCCGAGTAGATGGCATGGCGTAAATAACATATATGATCAGGCGCTTAGAAGTTTCTTTTAATATGTTTCTTAAAAAAATTAATACTAATATATAAAGAGAAAATGGTTGGAGCTTTGTATGTGGAAGGAAATCGGTGGTTTTACTGGTCAGGGTATGAAAATTTCTCCATAAAATACGGTTCAAGTTGAAAACAGTTTCGTTTTAAACACTCAAGTTAAGGTTTTTTTTGGGTTCAAGGTTAATAATTTTTATCCGTCTTTAGATTAAATTTTTTTTCAGCCGATACTTGGTGAATCTTCGCAGTTTTATGAATTTAATGAATTCCTTTTGCTTGTGTTATAAATCTTAGATTTGTAATAAATAAAATATATGTACAAAGTTATTCCTTAATTCTCTTAAAATTTTGAACGGAAAAATGGCCGCCAAAGTGACAGTCAGGTACATATTTTTCCTTGTACAGCTATATTTAGCTAATTATGTATATCATTTTCCTTATCACTCTGAAATTTATTAGATCTATCAAAGACAGTTAACCTTTACCAATAAAAGAGGAAATAAATTGGCAATTAGATTTTCATTTCTGCTGAACAAATGCTTCCCTTTAATATCGTCACTGCTCACGGACCAGTGCCGCTTAAATCGATCAACTCCCAGAGGATATGGCCGGGACTCTTTCCGCAAAGTGTTTTTAGACTACTGATGAAATTTAATGTTTTATGGTAACGCAATTTTGTTTAGTTCAGAAAAGGGTTATGGATCTTTTATTATTATTCGACGTCGTGTTCTTTCGATTTTGCAGAGTGTTACAGGAAAAATAGTTATACGAACGAATGGGCCACATGACGGAAAGTAGTCACCACTGCCTATAGTTATTTTCTATGCAAAAGTTTAATTACCAATGCGAAATCAACCTTTTGATTGTTTAACCGAGGTTGGCGCATACACTTGGTTGCATGAGTTCCACGGTAAAATTTCGGGCAGATATTTGTATTATGAATATAAATAGTTTTACTTAAGGGTCTGAATGTTCGTGTATTTATATGTGTGCTTCTATTTAAGTAATTGTCATAAACTAGCACTCATTGCACAAGTATATAGTTTGTTTGCTTTGAGGTAAGTTCAACTGGTGTGAATTTTTATTAGATATATATTTGAATTAATATTGGAATAACTCTTATTTTATTTTAATTTGTATAGCTAGGCCTGGTGTGATTTTTATTTTCCAATACACACGATACCCAATAGTAAAATAAGAATACCATAATACTTTATTCATTGTATTGAACATTACACTTTTGATTTTAATTGTACCAATTTTCTTAAGTGTACCAATGGAGTTGCCTAATAAGCTTTTCAAAATTTAAAATAGCCTTAACTCGTGCGTTACTCAGCAATTATATCTTGCAATGAAACTCATAGTTACGTTTAATTGAATTAACGAATTCAATTAATTAAATTACTTCCTTCTAATTATATAACGCAGAATATAAGATAAAAACATTTGTTAGATAGCACAGAATTAAGAAAACGTGTGTAAGGCCAAGGTAATGTAGTAGGTAAGCATGTCAATAGTAAGTGACTACCTCGTTGGACTAGTTGATAAGTACCAGTTTAGGTCGCATGAGGTCTTGGTTTCGATTCCCACCAGTGACTCCTAGCGTTTGTGTAGGTGTTTGTATTTCTGGGTCAGAGTGTTTATCAAATTTAAAATATTATGATATATTATATCAAATTTAATATAACTAAAACCCATAATGCAAGCAAATAATTTGCTTACTTTGGGGTTAGTTCAATTGGTGTGATATTTATTTGTTACTAGCGGCTGCCCGCGACTTCGTCCGCTTCTTCTCGTTATTCCCGCGTAAATCCCGATCCCTTGGGAACTCCGAGATCAAAGTAGTTTATGTGGTATTTTGGGTTTTCAGCTACCTACATACCAAATTTCATCAAAATCCGTTTAGCAGTTTTGGCATGATTGAGTAACAAACATCCATCCACCCAAACTTTCGCAATTGTAATATTAGTATAGATTATATAACATATTATTTTTATATTTTAGCACTGACTCCGTGCTAGGTATTTAAATTTTAAAATGTTTTAAGAAAGAATTTCTTTTTTTTTTTCTTAAAACATTTTAAAAGTATAGATTATCTTACCAGCTCCTGTATTACATTAATTGATATTAAGAAGGCAGAATGTTTTTGAGACTCAAAAAGAAATTATGAAATGCCTTTACGTCTTCTTAAGGCTGAGAAATCACTTATGACTTGTATTTACGCAACAGGGATCTATGTGCCTCAAATTGAGAAATGATTATTCAAGAGGCATAACACTCCAGTCTCTCGACAACAAAGCATCTGTGACATCCGTGGTGACACGAGAGCCATCCTTAAATTACTGATTGATATTGTAAAAAACATATACATGAATCCTAAAAACAAAACACTCTTTGTACAGCCGTGTAAAAATTTTATCTGTAATATCTGGATATACTATTCATAAATGATTTGCGTGTGAACACAAACACTGAGCGCCACTGTAACAAATGTTCAGTGATAAATGGCCGCCATGTGTGTGGCTGTAAACAGAAGCGTCATTTCGAAATCTAAACACTCATTTCTTCCCTTAAAAATTATATAGTGACGTATAGAAATAAGTATTTTAAACTTAGCTGGTGCCCATAATTTCGTCTGGAGTTGAAACTAAACTACGAATATGAACTACGAACTACGAATTTTAAGGATGCGTAACTAAAAAAAAACGGAACCCTTTTGCTAAACCTCCGCTGTCTGTCTGTCTGTCTGTCTATCTGTCTGTCTCCAAGCTGTATCTCATAAAGAACTTAGATAACTGAAATTTTCGAAAGTTGTATGCCGTTGCCGCTATAATAACAATATAAAAATTAAAAAAATCTAAATATTAAGGGAGGTCCCCATAAAATAATAAAATTTCCTAAATATAAATGATTTTCTGTTATTTCGTTGGTGGTACGGAACCCTTCGTGCGCGAGTCCGACTCTCATTTTGCCGTTTTTTTTATAGAAAAGGAAGACTAACAATTATCAGATTATGGTGGTAAGCAAGATATGATAGTAAAAAAATAACTGTCGCATATAGGCTAAGAATGCTAAGGGTGCGATGCCAACCTGGACGCTAAAATGTTAATATGGTAAATGTTGTGACAGCTTATCAACAGCATTTTTGTTCTTTGCACACATAACACCCTGAGTTTTTTAAATAAATGTAGCCAATGTCCTGTGCTATAAACACCTCTCTCTTTCATCAAAGTGCATTCAACTATTCCAGGGAATACCTCGAAAAGACAAGATCACATACAGACGGATAGAAATTTTACAAATGGTTCTTTAGGTATTTATTAGCAGTATTATTATTGTAAAATAACTCACTGTGCTGTTATTTTGAAGTCACACAGACATACTTATAGATTACTTTAAATAAAACTAAGATAAGATAACCTTTTGCCTTTTTTGCGGCCATAAGTCAGTGCTAGTCACTGCCATGTTTCGGTTCGGAGGGCAGGATGGTCGGAAACCTACGCACGAGGCTTGATCTGGCCTCAGATATGTAACGCACAAATACATCGTTGGTGTCTATACGGAGGCTATCTCTTACCAGGTTGGCAACGCACCTTCAACATCTTTGGTGTGAATATGCAGCGCTTATTTCTTACCATCAGGGGATCCGCTGGCTTGTTTGCGTTTCTATGCTATTAAAAAAAACCATAAATGTAAATATCGAGGGACATAAGCAAATAAATTGCTTATTATAGGGTTAGTTAACCCTAAATTAAGCAATTTATTTGCTTGTTAATTTATTGTTCTAAGTTTTATTGAAAGAAATCTAAATGCAAATAAATTTGTTATTTTAGGGTTAGATATAAAGATCTTCAAAATAAGCTTATAATCATGTATTTGCTTGTGTTTGTGTTTTATTACGAATTACTACTAAATAAAGATATTAGCACATAGAAATTCTAATCGAGTAACAATATTTGTTAATTAAGATAAGATATTTGCTATAGAAATCACGAAAATTTCAATGAAAACATAATATTTTCTCATAATATCAAAGAAAGCAAGCAAATCTATGATGCCGATGATGTAAAGGAAACGCTAAAATATGTTATATTTATAAAGCCTTAAGGCGAATCATAAAATGGAAATTGTTAAGATAATATATCTGGATAAAATACTTTTACTTAGAAAATATAAGGTTAAAAAAACATAACTTTTGCCTACACTGAAAAACTGAAATTATGAAAACTGAAAATTCATAACAGAAGACAAAGCTTATATTAAATATACAAGTTGCTTAGATTAAAGAATAATTATTTTTATTGTAAAATCCATGCTACCCACATTATATGCAAATGAAGTACGAATTCAATTAAATCAAACTATGGATAAATATTATCAATACTATGTATTTCATATATAATAAATATATAAAATAAATACAGAACAGATAAGTGATACAGTTAGTGTATCATGGTATGAAAGTATAGATTGGAAATGAATAGAAATAAGGGGCACTGATAAAATAAAAAAAAATTTAAAAGCTTTTTAAACTTATACAAAAGCACTTTTTCAATTATATATATTAGCACTGTTCCTTGTAGATGATTATTTAAAAATAGAACAAATTGTAAGAGCCACTAAATATCTTCCGCGAGATATTTTTATATGTGGACGCGTACTAATCCAATAGCAAAATATAAAAAATATTGACCCGTCATAAGAACGACGTATTCATATGTATGTTTAAAAATAGTTCGAATTTGAAACACATATTGTTATTTACGTACATTTTATTTTTTGAGATTCAATTTATTCATTCAGGTATCCTCTTTACATAAAAGTGTATTTCAATACATACGGAAAACAACAATGAATTGTTTCTGCATTAATTTAGTAACAATAAAATTGGGACGAATCTGCGCCACCCTAATAATTAAAGAGGGTGGACATTTAGCAATTAAAAATAAAAGGCAGATAGAATAAAGGCGGCCACACACCGAGCAATTAGCGAGAGCGCGCTTTCGTGCGTGCCAAATGTCGCGTCACGGGATGGTTCCTTTGCTTGGCCTAGTACAGAAGCTGACGCGTGGTGTAAACTGACACTGGTTACAATCTACTATCAGCATTCTAATTTAATATTAAATTATCACTATCTTACTATCTTTTCTCTCACTCAATTGTAAAGAAAGAGACAGAAGATATTAGGTTTTGTCAAATTAAATAACATTACATGTCAATAGCAATTTACTTCGTTTTAATCCATGCCTAAAACCATACCATCTAAAATAAGCTTGATCGTTGCTAGGTTACGTTACAGTTCTGTCAGATTAATGTTTTCATAACATGATATAACTAAAATATATGCCCTGACTTTATTTTACAACTTCATTACGAGTAAAATAGCAATAACGTAAATTAGTTAAGACAATGGATAACAAAATTTACAATTAACACAGTTGTCTTATGACTAAAAATAAAAATATTCTTAATTCATTATAGACTGAAGTAGAATTTAGTCATTTTAGAAAGTAAGCTCAAGTTTCGAACCAGCATCTTATTTTTTCAGTATTGTCAGTCGGTTTTGGCAGCGCTTGTCGACAATTTGGTGACTATTTTGTTTGAATTTGTGTTAATATAAAGTTTCTTCTTTAAAATTTCTTCTTTCTCATAGATCCAGCCTTCCGAACAGTGGTACTACAATGGCGGTTAGAGACTACATAAGTATAATAAATATCGTAATGGGAGCCGTACCTTTATTTGCTGTATAATACTGTAAAAAAATAGACTTTTTCATTTATATTGACTAACAAAATATTAGAGCCTACATTTAAATTGCATATTATGAAATTCAAAAGCAGAATTTTTTTTTATTGCATACGAAGGCAAACAAGGCTCCCCTGATGGAGGAGACAACGACAAGACAAAGATGGAAGAGATTTTAATGATTAGTTGCCAACCTTAGGCTAGATATTAAGCCTCGTGCGTAAGTTTACCGGCTACTCTGCCCTGCAAACCGTTACACGCCAGTGACTAGCACTGACAATATGGCGGGAGGAAAAGGCAAGGCGGTGGCACCAAAACCCGGACGAGTCGTCGCTGTACTACACCACCTCGTTAGTAGTCACGGTGTTAGTGATTTATGCCCTTTGCTCGCCTGTTACTAGCTGTCTGGGAAGGAAACAGATGGTCTATTCTTCTAAGGGGCCCGGACCAACATGGGGAAAACGGGGGGGGGGGGGGAGTGATTGTTACAAATACAAAATAACATTTT
>DWBC01000048.1:0-11046 GCA_018237325.1 Calydna sturnula
TATATATCATCACGCTAAAACCAATAGGACCGGAGCAAGAGAGGTAAATGTTGCAAAAGCGGGAAAAACGCCCAACGACGTGGGCACGGATCGGCTAGTTCTACTTATATATTCGTAAAATTAAAACGATTGTTTTAATTCATAACTTATGAGTTGTGTAAAGACTGCAATGCGCCGAGCGTAGACAGTAACTCAATAACGGCACCGCATGGCCCGTACGCCTCTGAAATGGCTTTTTCTAACATTTCCTTGATTTTCAAACCGTTTCATATCAACGTGATGCAATTAGCTGACGGGAGAACGAATGCGAGTTTTGTTTATTTGTGCCATCCTATCCTTTTGTTTTTAATTAAATGTATGTTGTTTATTATTAACTAGTTATATTTTAATTATGTAGAAATAAAAGTTAATTCAAAATTGTATTAAAGTATCTTTTTATACGTAATAATAAATGTGAAGTTACTTTAATATGTTCCATTATATCTTCGGCATTTGGTGAATGTAAAAGTTAATTAAATAAATAAATAAATCAATTTAACTTGTATTAATTACAATTTAATAAAAAAAAAATCACTGTCTAATTTCTCATATTTTAAGTGAACTTTAAACTTGTGTTAGCGGGTACATTAAACTTTATTTGGGATTAAGAAATGAATCACAATATAACCTATCAAATATCACTGCATAGTTATTTAATAAAATTGAAATAATCAAATTATTTATGGTATGGGCGTTTGTCACAAATAAATACATTTACATCGCACAAACATCTTTCGATTCCGGGAATCGAACCAGCGCTAGGCGTGTAGGTTAACAACCTGACTAATAAGATACGAATTCAGTTACAGTTATACATATTAGTTATTTTCACTATTGATTAATAGAAATACAGCAATAGCATAAAATTTGACACAAAAATGCATATTCGACCATCGACAACCTAATTCCCAAATAAATTTAGTACAAAAACAACTTCCCATCACTAGTACCACAGTTGAAATATCAAAAAACATCAGTAAATTGAACTAACAAAATGTTAATTGAACAATATACTCAGGACTAGAACTAAAAAACAGCGTGATGTTTCTAAAGCACTCAATTTCATAAAAAAACAGCACTAAAATATATTTGTATTTTAGTACCTTTTTTATGCAAAGGCAAACAAAAGCGTTTTATTACTTTTTGTAGTGGCCCTCAACGAGAGATGCGAATATCCATACGATAAACTTGTGAACTTTTATTTCGTAACTTTTAGTATTTCGAAGCCATATTTATAATGTGGTGTGGTTTACAGCTTTCTTCGCTAACCTCTAAGGGTATAATCACATACAGGGAAGGCCTTTATATGTAATATAATAATATCCTGGACAATTCACACCAATTGAACTAACCCCATAGTAAGCAAATTATTTGCTTGTGTTATGGGCGTTAGTCGACGACTAATACATAGAAATACTTATATAGATACAGGTATAAACTTTATAAACACCCGGACCCAGAAACACTAAAATGTATGTTCATCACACAAATGTCTGCCTTTTATATGTATGTACCAAATCCTTTAAAAGGCAAGCCGAGATAACTAAGTACCACATATTGCAATCAACATTAAAGTTCCTCAGGTATGTTTTATCCACCTCTGTTGTCCTAGTTGTTAGCGTACACGCTTTGGTCGCATAAGGTCCCCAGTTTGATTCCCAGTATCGATTTTTTTCCTGTATTTATTAAAGTAGAAATAATTCTGTGTATTAGCATTTGCCGTTAACTGGCTGGTGTTATGGGTAATACTTATACCAGCAAATAAATTGCTTAATTGTAGGGTTAGCTCATTTCGTGTAATTAGTGCCCATATATCTTTTAATTTTATACTGAAACTATTGTATATTATACAATAGTAACTATGGTATATTATACAATAGTAACTATTGTATATTATAAAAATATATATTTACCAAACATTCTTGCCATTGGTTAGTAGATTGGCCGTAAAGCAGACTAACAAATAGACGTACATAGACGACAGATTCGCATTCACAACGTTAGTATGGCTTTGTAACGGTTCAGATCCATTAGATACCATTAGGTTTACTCACTTCTTCTTACCTATCCAATACCGAACCGATCTGCACCGACCAATACCGATTTTGAATATATTAATAGGTAAACCTATGTTGTATGTGTAGTATAACATCAGCGCTTGTCACTGCCGTGTTTTGGTTCAGATGATAACTTGTGCGCGACGTTTAACATCTAGCCTGAAGTTGGCAACGCACCATTAACATCTTTGGTGTCTAAAGGCGGTTATCTCTTTCCATCAGGAAATCCGCTTGTTTGTCCTCCTATGCTACAAAAAAACGTTACCTATCCTACAAGCTATCACATAACTGAAATAGGACAATATCCAAATAAAACGCAAACCCATTCCAATTGGTTTTACTGGCCGTTGGTTCATTGGTTCTTAGCACTAGTTAAGTTTAATGTGCTGCGAAAATGTTGATTTCATTTCCTCGTAGATATCCAACAGCAGCTAGGGTTGTGTGTGAAAATTTACGACTAAGAACCTACATCGCACAAGTTTAATCATCGCTTTATAAAATTAAAAAGATATCGCCGCCATTATTCTGCTTGGTAATATACTTTGTTCAAGTTATTACAGAACTGGAATTACGGTGCACTGGTAAACGTTATCTTGTTTATTCTTTTTATTCATAAACGCTTTTAAGTCTGGTTTAGTTAAGTCAATGTTAATAACGATAGTACTGTACAGCAAATAAATATTAATACAGGACAGTTTACAACAATTGTTCTAACCCCAAAGTAAACAAATTATTTGCCTGTGTGATAAATGTTAGTCAACGACAAATACTAATACATAGAAATACTTATATCGATACAGGTATAAATTTAATAAACACCCAGACCCAGAAACAACAACATTTATGTCCATCACACAAATGTCTGTCCCTGGGGATAATTAGCGGAATATGATTGGCGGAATATTGCAATACAAATTTTTCCTTTATTATCTTATTGATATTACGGATTTTTACAAAGCAACGCCTGATTGAGTACATTTTTTTCGACTAAGATACTTAGCACTCGACTTGTAATTAAGATCATTGGTTTGACAACAAATTTCACTGGAGACAAAACTAGCAAATTGGCACATAGCGTTTTCAATGTCTAGTCTAGATTTATTTATATAAAGCGTCGCGTAGTATCGTCCTAATTGGCACGTAGTGAGATAGTTTTACGATCATGGTCAAGATCATTGCTTCAATTAGAACTGTATATAGATTAATATCGTTACATGCAGAGAAAAAGAGCTATATGATACAGAATAGACAAGGTAGAATCACAGCCCGAACCAACGAAGAAATTTTTTTTATAGCATAAGAAGGCAAACAAACTGGCGGCGCACCTGATGGTTAGAGATAACCGATTTAGTCTCGTACTTAATATACAGGAATTAATTTTAATATTAACACAAAGTATAAAATTGAAGACACCGGAAATCAAACCTTGGTTCTCAATTTATCAAGCTTGTTGATGGAGTAGTAATGTGACCAGTAAGCAGACACTTCTAATGTAGCTCATTAGAAGTGTCTGCTTACTATTTATTCAACAAGCTTTTTTTATAAAACATAGGAAAACAAATAAGCTGGCGGATCACCTGATGGTAAAAGATAACTGCTGTATATAGATAGCTGTAGATACCAATGGTGTTATTGGTGCGTTGCCAACCTGAGGCTAGATATTAAGCCCTGTGCGTAAGTTTGCCGGCTATGTAATTTTATACGTTGTGGTAATATTGAAATTAATTCCTGTATATTAAGTACTGGGCTGAATCAGTTTAGTTGTCCCTTTTGGCACTTAATATAAAAGTTTTACGACCAAGATAAAGGTCATTGTTTTGACAGAACTAGATAGGTATTAACACGTGCAACTCTGGTTGCGTGAAACGATATCCAGAGGAGTTTTTGTGATTTTTTTTTTCATATTTTTGGGCGATTTTTTCCCTGTTCTTTATTTTTTTCTTTTGTACATTTATAACAATATAGGACTATTGTTCAGAATAGAAATATGAAACAATCTAAGCCTGAAATATTGCCTTCATATTATAAATAAATGCAACTGTAAAAATAGGCATTCATTTTGTTTCACCCATTCAATCGCTCGAGCGGTTAGATGCATTGGGTTTTAGTAGCTCGGTTTTCTACCTAATAATATTTTTATCTTAAATAAAATTCAGGAATCATACTTATCCACGTAAACTTCTATGAAGTGTTTATAAATTGTAATTTTTTTGGACAATGTATCTCTGTGACCATTTCGGAAGGCTGATTCTACAAAGAAACGGCAAGTAACCTTGTTGTATCTCTTTTCAGATTATTACTTAATTAACGTAAACTCGTGTCCAGGTCCCGGTGGGTATAGATTTGTGATGAGACATGGACACAGGCACAATACAAACATAATATAATGTAAGGTGGTTACTAGTTAGTATTGTTTGATTTGTTTATTGATCGAGGTTTTGTTTGATTTAAGCTCGTCGTTTTATTTGCTTTTCGCTTACCAGTTAAAGTTACTGTTGTGTTCGATTTTTTAGCTGGACGAGGAATAGTACTATTTTTAGCGAAGTTCAAGGGTTTTATAACTGGACGCTTACCAAGGACATATCTTGATCTCTTAGGATCTAATGGCAAAGATTTTACTGTAGTGGTTTCTTCGGTGGCAACTTCAGTACTTGGTGCTGTATTTGTTGTGATATTTGGCATCAATGTCGTTACTTTCATTTGTTTCATATTATTTAATTCCAATGGTACTGCTTTAGCGGTTGATAATAATTCCACTATAGGATTTGTAGTTTTAATGCTTTCTGTAGTAGTTGTAGTTGTGCTTCTATCAGAGACGGTAGCGTCAGTTTGCGGTAAAATGGTACTTATAGGATATGGTGTAGCGTCGTTGTCTAGACCTGATGTTCCTTGGAACTCTTGACCTCTAACATATGTGACTATATTAAGACCGAAAACAGGTTTCATAAATTGAAGTTTACCCATATTAATATCTTCGTTTGATTTTTGAATAGGAGCTGAGTATACAAGGAATGGTGCTTTATGCTGATTTTCCTTTGCCTTTTCGGGAACTACAGGATTTTCTATTTTAAATAAAGATTCTAATGGTAAAGTTGATGGGTTAGTCGACATTAATCTTGGGGTGACTATGTCAAAACGAATAGCTGAATTCATTTCCTTATTTTTTTCATTTTCATAGGCAGCTGGTATAAATTGCCAGTTTCTGTAGGACTGGTCGTCATCTATTCTATCAGTTTTTTTCTCGTCATTAACATAAGTCAAAAAATCATCATCTACAATATGTTCTGTGTGATCATCGTTGCTTACTTTTTCTTGATCTGAAGCCCCCTTTACATGTCTATAGGCTTCATTCATACTTTCCGATGCTATCAAGTTTTCTTTTGGGGTGTCAAAAAAGTCAACGAGAGCTCTTGCATTTCTTGCTTCATCAATACGAATTGGATTGTCAGGTGGATTTTCTACAGGATAAACATGACCTAGTTTAGTCAAATAAATTGGTATTTCATCTTCCACAATTTTAATAAGACTGTACCGGCTTACTTCTCCAATTTTGTCAACTGTCGGTTCTTTTTCTATCATAATTTTGCCTTCTTCAATTAATTTTGTTTCATTATTTTTGTTCAATCTGTGTTTATCTAATTTAGAAGAAACTTCAACTATTCTACTAACAGAAAATAATTTATTATATTGTGTTTTAACAATTGGAGGAATTGTTACACTGTTAGTAGTAGTTTCATGTGTAGTTTCAGTGGTTGTTTCTGGAAGCTTACCATTTCTTTGCACATTATAAGATTTGGTTGAAATATCAGTACCTGTATATAAATTTAGTTCCACAGTACTTGCATAATCACTCACGATCGTAGAAGTATCTGTCATTTCTAAGTAATCATCCGTACTGTTATCTAATTCCATTTCGACAGTGGTGGTTTCTGACAAACTATGTGTGGAATCATTGTTCATAGCAAGATAGTCATCTGACTCTGTGGTCGTAAGATCATTTTCATTTGTACTAACATCTGTCGTTGTAATTTCTTGTTTAGCTGCATTTGTTGTAGTTTTATCTGTGTCATTATTTAAGTCAGATGTAAGTGATGTTTTTGGTACATTGTAACCTAACGGAACGTTTTGAACTCGTTTTTTGGTATCACTGGCGGGCTTATTGCTAGCGAATCTATTATATGCTATTGTTTTATTTTGAGAAACATTGATTTGTAGTCTTGGTAGTTCTGTTGTTGATGTTGATGTTCTAAACGTGTTGGAATTGACGATTTTTGGCTTAAAAGATGGCTTTCTCGAAGTTAGTTTAAATATTGTTGGTGATTCTTCATCTGATTCGTCTTCAGGCGTTTCATCAGGTACTTCTAAATCTTCTTCTGTATCTTCGCTTTCATCTTCATTTTCAACATATTCTTCTGAATCAGGTTTTTTTGTAAAGAGACGGTTTGGAGGAACAAACGCAAACGGATTTTCTGGTTCTTCGTCAATAATCTCTTCATCGGAATATTCGTTTTCTTCTTCTACTTGATATCTTGGCGTAGTTCTAGTTGGTAAAGTCCGTCTGGTAAACGGCCGCGAAAATAAAGGTTTTTTTGTTGTTGCTCTACTAAATGAGTTAGGTCGTTCTACAGTTGCTGGGCTTGTATAGGCTCCAGGATTATATTTCCTGCTGAATACTTTACTGCTCGATGGTATTGCTTCAGTGGTCGATGTCAATAACTTTTTCAAAGGCCTGTAAGGAGATCGTGATCTGGGAGAAGGAGAAGTAAGTTGAGTAGTACTTGTAGTAGTAGTGTCAGTTTGAATGCTATCAGTTTCGGCCGCTGCACTGTCTTCTGTCACAATGTCTTGACCGCCTAGATTTTCTTTAGGAATATCTTCAGCAGTTTTAATATTGTTATTATCTAACAAATTATTTGATGAGGTTAAAGTCTTATTTGGAGTATCTATATTTTTTTCTTCGGTATCTGAAATATCAAAAGATTTGTTTTCATTTTCTAATATAACTTCTAGTTTTGAGTTCGCCTTTATTTCGTTTTGTTTTTGGATTTCCTGTTTATCCAATTTTTCAGATAATTTAGATTTTGGATCTATTGTGTCATTAGAATCTGTTTTTAATTCATCAGAGTTTTCTTTAAGAATGTCTGTAATTGACTCAACAGTATTGTCATCACTCTCTGTTGTAGTTACAGGTGTAGTTATGAATTGTCGTGTTTTTTCCCCATAATTAGATAGAATTGTAGGAACTATCTTAAATTCAATATTAGAAATAGTACTTGTTTCAATTAGTATTTCTTCAGCGGGTTTTATTTTCTTTCTTATTATTTTTCTTATCCTAGGAATAGCTAATTCTGTTTGAGCAGTAGATATTGAAGATTCTGTTGTGATTGAGAATTAGTTGGTTTTCTTCTAATGATTTTGAACTTTTTTCTTTCATTAGTTGTTTTACCTTGTGTTATAGAATTTCCTGGAGAAACATTATAGGACGTGTCTATAGGTGTCCGTAAAACTTCACCATTAGTTGGACTTAATTGTGGAATTTCAAAATCTTCATCATCGTGCTCTTTCTCTGCTATGGCACTTTCAGACAAAGAAATATCGTCATTTTTGCTATCTACTTCTTCATCATTATCGTCTATTATTGTTTGCTGGGTTGAAGGCACACGTGAACTAAATGGTAGTCTTCGGGGTTGTAAATTTGGTCTTCCACTTCCAGGTAGGATTCTAGAACCTTCTGGTCGTGGCCGGAGAGGACTTCTCAGAGTTATTTGCTCATCTTCTTTAACACTTTCTGTGGCTGTAGACACTCTCGCAAACGGACGTGGAGAAAATCTAGTGAAAGCAGGGCGTCTTTGTACTATTGTCGGTAGTAATGTAGTACTCCTGGTGATGCTTTCAGTACTAAATGAAGAAAATCTACCTCTACCTCGGGGAAAAATAAGAGGTTTTCTCTCATCTAATGTAGCAGCTGATACTTCACTATCATCGGCTCCATTATTTGCAGCCGTTACTGATCTTCCTTGAGGTTTTCGAATATTTTGGTTACTTGCTTCATCTACATCTAGAGGGACTGTATCAATATCTATCGGTGTTAAAGAAATTATTTCATCACTACTAAATTTAGATCTAAGCTGTCCTCTTGGTACTTGGGAAGCAGCAGCAGTGATTGAATCATCATTAGAAGCAGCCGTCCTAACCCTGAACTTCCTAATTCGATTAATATTATTAGCTTTTGTGCCTTCACCTTCACGACTGTCAGGAGTTGTTGACCTTATTTTTCTTTCATTTTCTATTAAGTTATCAGATTCTGAAAGTACTTCAGAGGGCTGTGAAAGAGGCCGACGACGGCGTACAAAAGAATAATTCCTAGCACTCACCTGAGTTGTCGAAACAGGAGCGGTTGTTGTTGTTGTTGAAGTAGTAGTTGATCCACGGCGACGTAATATTGAGCGTCGAGTGGTAGACGTTGTAGTTGGAGCTGGAGTGGTAGTTGTAGTAGTTGTGGAGGGAAGTAGTGTGGTTTCAGGTGCTAGTGCTTCAGGTGTTTGAGCGGGAGTTGTTTCTAGTTCTAGAGTTTCAACTTCTTCAGAATTGGGTGCATTTAATAGTGAAGATATTTGAACCGACAAGACTGTGGTGGGATCAGGGTCAGATATTTCTTCAGGGGGTGAAAGTGTAGTAGATCGAGATCTAATTATCGACGTGTATTGTGGTTGTGTGATTTGTGATGATATTTCTCGTTCCAATGCAGTTTCACCGGAGTTTTCTTCGGAATCCAAATTTCTGCAGAAAAAACAGAAGTTGATGTACAGAATACTAATTAATTTAGAAAAACATAAAAGTAAAGAATTTCCTAGTAAACGACTTAGAAATATAATTGAGGTAGGACTGTATACTTGTATATATGACGCATGTTTTCTTTCTCTATTACAACAATACGTTTGTGATAAGAGGCAAATGTTGCTAGACAACTGAAATTTTCTAGTGGTCACTTCAAATCGCTTAATTTTTCCTTACTTTTTTGTTGGAATCTAGTGACGTTTAATTTGATTTTAACATGTATTTTTTTTTAAATTTAAGCACTAACTCCGTGCTAGGTGTTTTATAAATAAATTTAAAAATTAAAATTTAACTTGATTTCTGAACGGGAGGTTATCGATTGAGCTACAATATTGAACCGTTAAAACAAAAACCCCCGTGATGGTGTTCGAAGATGACCATAGGAATTCCGTAATTAAACGACACGATTTTAACGCGATTGGACTCATTGAAACCGTCTTGACAAATACTTAACCAGGGTCTACAATAGAAATATACCAGGCCATAGGAACTTAGTAATTAAACGATAAAAACTCATCAAGCTCGTTATATTTGCTTAAACAAGTACATTGTTAGATGGTAACCAGGGTCACAAGCTGCGTCTAAATAGTCCTGCTCATCTTGGAGGAAAATGTTTAACTTCAGGAAAATAACGTAATCGTTTATTTCTTACCTGATTGTAGTAACATCTGCCGTGGCAGGTCGGTTTCTCTTAATTGTCACATACTCGGGCGTAGTTTCACGTCTAGCACTTGAAATATCCAATGAGTTTGGACTTTCAGCGACTGACACGTATGGCTCAGATCTCTCGAACAGCGCATTCCTAAACAAAAAGAGTGAGAATGGTAAAGAAATTTGGCAAATGATTAGGGGTTTTTATAATGTATACAACACATATTTTAGAAATATTCTTCATCCTTATATATGTGTGTGTGTTAATTATGGTGACCGCCTTGATGGTCTATTGTGTTTACATTTTTTTCCATAATTGATATTTATTACGCTTACCTAGAAGCATCATCATCAGCAACTTCAGGCGTAGCAGTGGGTCTGGACCGTCGTATATTGACATATTGTAGCGGCTTGGCGGTGGTGCCCACACTAACCAGCGTCTCCGAGACCCTCGCTCGAGACTGCTGCGACACTTCCACATCCTCGTCTTCTTCTTCTGACTCCAGCGGCTCTTCTGTCGTGGATGACGATCTTCCTCGGTTTATTGTTGTATATCTGTTTTATTTTACAAAACTCGTTTTACATGATTACATGTTGAAAATAAAGTTTGTGAGTATCTCTAGCTTACCATATTGGATTAGGTTTACATTAATGGGGTAGCAAGCAATATATAGTTTTGACCAACACTTTTTATTACTTGAATTTTTAAATATTAATTAGATTTTAAATTATAATATACCTAAAGTTGTATTTAAAAAATACACATGAAACCTTACTCCAGAAAAGGATGCCTTTGGAAGGGAAACAAATGCAAAGACAATTGTAACTACCCCGCAGTGATAGAAGAATATATTGCTGAAATCCAAGAAAGCGGATCCATAACTTGGCAAATTTGAAGAAGGCCATATAATTTTCTGTATATCTCACTTTATAAGATGCTGATGTTATACTATTGGATTTACTTACTGTGGTCGATCTTTTCTGAATAGCTTATTTTTGTCAGCAGACGGTTCAATGCCGGCATTTTGTGGTCCGCTCCTGCTGTTCTGTACCCCAGATGCTCATGCTCATGCTGCTCAGCAGCCTCGTTTGCTAGACACTCATTAATGAGACCAAGTCTATTAGATCTTCGCCTAAAACGCTCATTCGCAAGACGCTCTAGGGTCTTACCGAGTCTGGTATTATGCTGTTCAAGTGTTTTTTGAGTTAATTGTTATTTCATATATGCCTTCATGGCGAACAAACATTTTTCACGATCTTTAATAGTCTCACAAGAACGTGAAATTTTGTTTCTGAGAGCAAGTGAGGTCTATATTTTTTAAGTTTCGCAGCACTTTTTGTAGGTCTACCCATAGCTGAAGCAGTAATACACTAAAAATTATTACATAAAAATAACTACGTTAAAAAAACCGACTTCAAAACTAAAAAGTAAAAAATAATAAAGATTTAATATTAATTATAT
>DWBC01000049.1:0-11039 GCA_018237325.1 Calydna sturnula
TTTTCAATACGACCGGGGGGATACTATCAGGCCCACTCGACTTATTGACGTCCAGGGAAAGAAGCACTTTACGTATTTACTCATTCATACCTATAATTTGAGTACATCTCGTTCGCGCCGGGCCTGGGTTTTATTTCCATACATTATGAGCATTGTCCATTAATAATACATAATAATAGTTTTGTACACCGTTATCTTCCTGAGGAGTAAAATATTGCTTTACTTTGACTTTCAGTCGCCTGTAATTGGGTTTTGCGGACCATGCAGTGTGAAAAAAAATTACTTATAGTGTTCGTGTTATGGAACTAATAAAACAACATAATATTTCTAAGCTTTTTATGAGAACCACAGTTAAACATAATCTTACTAAATTTAGTTTTATACCTAGTCATTAAAAGTACCTACATTTTAAGCTTTGAATGATATTTTGATTAAAGTTCATTAAATATTACGACTTGGGGACCTTTAAACAAAGAGCCTACCCGCTTCTTGAAGGACAGCAACATAACTAAATAAATATCACCAGGGTCACAAATATTCTTGATCAACAGTAATCACTTACCTTCAGATATCAACTGCTTATTTGTCTTCAATTTTATCTATACATATAAATAAAATCGGAGTGTATGTGTTTAATATTGAAATAACCGTTTTTTATTACATGCATATGAATACACACAAGGTACATTCACCAAAGTAACATTTGGTCTGTCTGTTCTGGCTAATCTCTGAAATGGCTGGACCGATTTTGACGGGACTTTTATTAGCAGGTAGCTGATGTAATGAGTAACTTAGGCTACTTTTATTTTTAAAAAAAGTACTTTAGAAAAACAAAGTATAATATATGTATTGCTCAAAGATAACGCAGGCGAAGCCGCGCGGCTCAGCTAGTTAAAAATAGCTGCAATCAATAATAAATACAATGTAAATGTTTTTGTTTTTTCAATAAAAAATTACATAGATGAACCAATAAGACATTTAGTCCGTATAAAAGTGATTCAACTAAACTTGGTACACTCATTTGAATAGTTTTATCTATCCAGTTTCAATACAATTATTCAGTTCATAGTGTCAGTTCCGTACTGATAGCCGGTAAAAATGTGCACGAGACTACGCCCTATATATACTAACATGGGAGATGGTGACAACGTACCAGTAACAACTTTGGTGTCTATAGGCACAGTTTGTTACCATCTAAAGATCCCACTACTTGGCCTTTCTTATTAAAATAGTTTTTATTAGAACTGCAATATTTAGTTCTCTAAGCTCTCAAAAATCTTCCAGATCGTCTTCATCAAATTTTATCTCTTCATTCACTTTAGTTGTATTTTTGTTTTCTACACCGAAATCATCCGTATTCGTATCCTCATTTCCATCAGCCATATTGTCATCTTTGTCTTCTAAACTTTCTACTACGGAATCATCAATAACGACAGTCTCTGGCTTGTTCTCTACAAGAATTACATCACATTTGTCATCCAATTCACCTGAGCTTTCATCCGTCATATCATCTTTAGAATTTTTTTGGCCTTTTTTCTCAGGGAGTCCCCCAATGTGTAATGGTTTGAAATGTAAAACTGAGTTACCTGAAAATGTAATAAATAAATTATTATAAAACACGACAATTCTACCCAAGGGAGGCCCCCTTATTTAACCGAAATAAGCGCTAAAATCTAGTATCAATCATCTAGCACTCAGATTTGTAATTGTAGCATCTCAATAACTTAGGCCTAGGGTGGTGGGTCACAAGTCTTCCTCGGTCGCTAACCCTGCCAAATAAGATCGCAGTAAATAGCTTATGTACTCCCAGTAATGTATGATACGATAATTGACCGCCTCCTAGGAGTGATGGCCGTCCATTAATCACGTTTTGTGTTTAGGTCTTAGTGCATTTTAGTAGAATAAATGTTTTCTTATCAAGCAAAAGTAATTAAATAAGTAAATATTTTCTTACCAATGGTCACAGGAGGGTGGGCGCACATCGCGTCATATCCACGAAAACTAGCGCAAGTAACGACATAAAATTTATTACGAATGGACTTCCTCAGAGTAATAATACCGAATTTCTTCAAGACAGGGTCCAGTTCTACCCTCTTAGGAGCTTTTCCAGTAAAGTGCACACGTACTGAAAGGCCTGTGGCTATATTGAGTATCCGTTTCGTAGCTTGTAGGTTTATTAGCTGCAAAACATTTGAATTGAATATATAGACATCTTTAAGATCCTCGGTGGTGAAAGATTTTGGAAATACTCTCTCTCTCTCTCTCTTACCATCAGGGGATTCACTAGCTAGTTTGCCTTCCTATGCTAAAAAAATCTTTTCAAAATCCTCACATCACATTTATACCTCATTTGCAACACAAGGGAAAATGAATATACGAAGTATAATATTATTTATCCCGAAAAAATTGTACTTTTTTTTCACAAAACCATGATTTTTTATCCCGCGGAATGCACAGGCTGAATATATAAGACTTTCAAACCTAATTCCTAAGGTTGTAGATCATTAATATAGGCAACACCCATAGAACACGAAATATTAAGTAAATAATTAAACTTATTGAAAACACATGAACACCCCCTCTATACAAATACTCGTGGTTATGTAAAGTTACAAATTTCGCCTCGGTCATGAAAATCCGTTCAGGCGTTTTAAAGTTACAAATTACAATGAATTAAGAAACATACTTACATAAAACCTAAAAACACAACGCTCTTTACTGGGCAGTTGTGTAAAAACTTTCCGAGCTCGACCAAAGTTTGAGAAACGTCTTATTCGAACGTTAGTGGAGTAAAATTTTTGACGTCTCTTCGAAATTGTAATTTAGAAATCGAAAATATATCTTGTTTCTCAACCGCTATGGTCCATTTTTGCATGGACGTATGTTAAATAGCAATCGAACGTTCAAATATTACGTAAATCGAACACCTGCTGCCAGTGAAATTGGGGACTGTTAAATAAAAATCAATACCTTTTTAAATTTCAAAACCGATTTCTCCAGAATATTTTTCCGGACTGTCGCCATATGTTCATCTCCAGAAATGGGGCAAGCTTTTTCAAACTGAAACAACCAAATCACCAATTATCCGACTGACTGATATCGAGAATTCAGAACCAAAACCTAATGGATACTAGATTCCCGTTGTCCTAGAATCTTGAAATTGGAAAGGACCTAAGTCTTGCAGCACAAATACAGAAAAACAATCCGAAAACTATAGATTTGCAAGCCCTTCAGCATAAAACCAATTGCTATGCTGTAGGTTTTGTATTGTATGAGATACACGAGCAAGCAGCTGACATGCAGGGTCTATTATTGCGTACCTCAGTGGAGGAGTGGCTACTTCTAGGGACAATAAAAAATTACGTCATTTGTCAAATAACTGTATTGTCAAGTGAGTGTCAAAAGTGTCAATGAATGTGACGTCATTTTAGATATGCCCTGGAGTTAGCAACTCTCCACCGAGATATGCAATATCAACTGCTGATCAAATCGAGCATCACTTTAGATGTGCTACATTCTAGATGTGTTGTTGAGAAACATAAGTGTTTCACATCGCAGTTTTGCCGTCATAGATATGAACATAAATTATGTGCAAACGTGTCTAACGAAATGCCTATTAAAACTCTATGTACAATAATAAAGAATTATACTTTTTATATATAATAAAGGCACCAAGGTTAATCGTAATATTTTAATTTTAATTCGTCGAAGCGTGATCGAGTTGTAAAACACGTCATAAATAAAACTGCACCTAATTCGTAAGGGCTGTCTTATTTTCGCAAGTTTTATTAACTATTACAACATAACAGTTCTACTCCCGGTTTTGATTTATTTGCAGGTTTTGAAAACAGACGGTTTTTTATTTTTTTTAAGTAAAGGAAGGTAAACAAGTAAGGGGCTCCGAGGGCTCCGACGGTAAGATAATCGCCGCCTATAAACACCAAGGATAATAAAGAAACATGAGGTCATATATCTAACCTAATGTTAGCAACTGCCCTCGAACTGGAGCACGGCAGTGACACTGATATTACAGCAGCAAGAAAACTCAAGACGGTAGTACCGAAACCCGGACGAGTAGTCGCTGTACTCTACCACTTCGTTAATGGTCACGGTGTAAGTGACACACAGACTTTGCTCTCCTCTTACGAGCTGCCTGGCAGAGAGGCAGATGGTCTATTCTTACAAGGGGGCCCGGATTATCACGCAGTAACATGGGTCATAAATAAAAATTCTTACCTCTTCCAAAATAAGTTCAATTTCTTCATCAAGTGCCTTCCTCACATCTGGCTCCAGACGATATTCATAACCGTCGCGATTCTCTAATATCTGATTCTCTCTAAGTACTGAACAAAAACAATACATATAAGTATCACCAGACATACTATACTTTCATTGAAGGTTTAATTTCTAGCTGAGTTGTACACAAAGGGTATTTTTTGAACGTGGGTATGTCATTATGTCTTATTCTTTGTATTTTTTACGATCTATACATATAATATTTTCTTTTTAGTTTGAGAACATATAATAATCCCAAAAGCATCACATAAATTAACTTACTGATTACAAAATCAGAATTTGTAATGGTTAACTCAAGCTACAGACCGCAGTGTACAATTAACTTCAATAATTAATGAATACATTTATGTTTGGAGCACATTATCATGACATTATGTACAATATTGCCTCGTTGGCCTAGCGGTTAACCGAGTCGCCTGGCCGCATGAGATCCCTAGTTCGATTACCGGCAGGGGCAGATATTTGTGTAATAAACATAAAGGTTTGTGTCTGGGTGTGGTTGTTTATTAAATTTAAACCTATATAAGTATTTCTATGTATTTCTCGTTGACTAACACCTATAACACAAGAAAATAATTGCTTACTTTGGGGTTAAACAATTGGTGTGTAATAAAGTAATGCAAACAAGCACGGGGATCACCTTATCAAAATAGTTCTAAAAGTTTCTGCATTGGTCAATTCACTTTTCAAAAATTTTAATCCCAGTTAAACAAGAATTAAAAGTACTTACATTTGCTCAGCATTTTATCTGAAAACAAAAAACAACAGTAAATATATTTTATCACAACAAACACTTGTACTTTTTCATAATGTTAATGTATTTATGAGTCGACCTGCTTCGCGATTTACCGCATCGTCGGGGCATACCGACAGTCAGTATAAATTATAAATAGATTTATTTAATATTACTGAATTATAAATCTTGTGCCAAAACTAACTGTTCAATGATATACAAGTATGCCTCTAGTTACTATACATTCAGAAACATGTATTCCCAATCAAGCGTATGGTATGTATTCAGATGTGTTCCCTATCTTTCCTTGTTTTGGTCCGGGCCCACTTAGATGAATAGACTATCTTTTCTCACCCAAACAGCTCGTAAGAAGCGAGCAAAGTGTGTATGTCACTTACACCGTGACCATTAACAAGGTGGTAGATTACAGTGACAACTCGTCCGGGTTTCAGTACCACCGCCTTGCGTTTTCCTGCTGCCATAATATCAGTGCTTGTCACTGCCGTGCTCCAGTTTGAGGGCAGCGTAGCCGGTAAGCCTACGCGCGAGGCGTTGCTAACATGAGGATATATAACCTCATGTTATCAACGCACCATTAACATTCTTGGCGTCTATATATTTATGATACAAAAATATAATGAGTAGTGTCTTACTTGAATTTGGGTATCTTGGTATCAATATGTCATCATTGACTGGTACCGCATGAATCTGCTTGGGGGGCTCCAAATAATGTATGTGCTTTTCTCCTATTATTACGTCCGTATTCTGAGATGTCACTAAAGAAAAATTTTATATTTAATGCCAAATTTTATTATGTTTGTATCAAAGAAAAGCAAACTATGATAAATACCTGCTTTATTCGCAGCTTTTTTTCTTTTTTTCAATTTGGTTGTAAGTGATCTAAAAAAAGAAGCATCTTCCTGTGGTACAAATCTTTTTCGATAAGATCGTAGCATGTCTGCTAATGACTCTGAAATGTTTCCTCTCATTACTCCATCAATACGTTTTACTATGCTACCTTTTAAATTATGAAGGACGTGGGGCCGGACAAACTTTTTATGGGCGTTTTGAACAACCTCTTCAGCGATCATCGCCGCAGCTTGAAAACGCCAATTCTTATGACGTTTTATCTTCCTTGGGTCATCAAATCCTTTGTTATGATTTGCAGCTTGCACATTCATGTAACTCGGTTCGTTCTTATTATTTTGGGATTGATTTTTTTTACTGTCCAAATATTTTTCTTTCTCGTCACGCTGTTGAACACACCTCTCATTTCCCAAGGAATTTTTCCCTTTCGCTTTTTTTCCTCTATTTCTTTTTTTCTTGCCTTGACGCCCTGATTCGTTGAATGTGGAAGAATTCATTTGAAATCCCGGAGACCTTGTATGGAATGAATTGCTAGCTTCGCCACTAAACATTTTGGGTTTTGTTCTGTCACGATTATTTCCGAAACCTGAAGATTCCGGGTTGATTTTTTCTCTCCATCTTTCATTGTTCTGATTGAGTGGGTGGGAGTTTCCACCCTCGCTGCTAATGTCTGGTCCACTATATGGTGGTCCTTGTCTATTATCGCGCCAATTGTTTATAGACTGACATTTGTTATCATATACAGGATCATTACCCCAATTTGATTTCATGCCTCTATCATCATTATAGCTATCTGACTCTTTAGAACTATATTGTTGAGTTGCAAATTCCTCTCTACCCCATTGAGATGGAGACTCTGTACCAGGAAAGGGGGGCCCCCATTGTGCTTGATAATTATATACCTCATTTGTTGGGGCATTCCATTGATTTTGGGTTAGAGTATTGGTTTGTCCGTAATTAGGATAATTTGTGCTTTGAGGGTTAAAGTAGTTCCAGTTGTAAGGGTTCTGTGAAGTTGTAGTAACTGATTAACACATGAGCAATTATTTTATACTAGCGGGCCGCGCCGACTTCGCACGGGTATAAATTATAATTATTTACGACCTCACATTAGAAACCTCAAAAATTATAGTATTACTCTGCTCTATATTGGATGTTATTATACATATAAACCTTCCTCTTGAATCACTCTATCTATTAATCAAAATACGCTGCGTAGTCTTAAAGATTTAAAGTTACATAGAGATAGATAGAGAAAGCGACTTTGTTTTCTATTAATAAAATGTGGGTCCCAGAGGTAAAACTTGAAACTATGTAGTGACTAGCAATCATCAGCCTGAAGCTGCATTTCTCCTATTCATCCTAGCGATATGTTATACAGCCTTCGTTGATAAATGGACGATGTTACACTAAAAGAATTTTTCAAATCAGCCCAGTAGCAACCAGTAGTTCCTGAGATTAGCCCGTTCAAACAAACATAACCTTCAACTTTAAGTTATTATTTATTTTATAATATAATGAACATACAAAATACTAGGAGGCTACCCTATATTATGTATCTTTATATATGCTAATTACCCACAGACATCTGAAACCTGTAAGAAGTTTTCTGTATTGTCAGCTCTTAAAGCAGGTAAAGATACTTTTTAAAGCGCTGCAGTCATAATATGTAATTGAAATGGCCATATTATTATGAGTAAACAAAACTAAAGTAAAAAGCTCACAATATGATGGTACATTTGGGTTCTAAACAAGGGTTAGGCAATCCAAGAGATAACACTTAAAAGCTTATATGTAAAATTATGAATTCACTGCAAACAACAATTCCACGTAATATTTTTTAAATAACTAGTTTTCCATTTATTACAAATAAATGGAAAACTAGTTCTAAGCAACTATATATCTATACATCACGGTTTTTTCACAATGGTGTAGACAGAGACCACTTCCTTCCTCCTGCTAAGATCCTAGCATACATCTTTTGCTTCATCAACATTCATTCATTTTTTCATTCATGCTTGGCGGTTGTCAGTAATTTTAACCTGTCCTTTTTTAAGAATGCTTCCGATTTGATCATAGAACGTTCCTCTGGGCCTTCCTCCCAACACATCCCTGAATATTACTCTTGTAAATCCGCTTAGTCGCTCTACTTTCATTAATCCTTGCTACATACCCAAACCATCCCAGCATCCATTTTTCAATCCTCGTCATATATCCTCTTTTACCAAAAGGCTGTTTTATCACACTATGTCTTATTCTGTCGCTCAGTTTTATACCTATCATTCTTCTTTAAGCTTTCATCTCTATTGCATTTATTCTACTTTCACGAAAGGAGAAGTAATGCCATACCCAGCTTTCACTACCGTACATGATTGTTGGGACCAGCAACCTTCTATGCACAGCAGATGAGCTTTCATAGAGATTCTCTGACTGCTCATAAAAGTGAAACGCACTCCGTTTATTTTCCCTGAATTTACACTCTTTTCAATATTGCTATCATATCTAACATCACATGTGAACTTGGAACCCAGATATACAAACTCATTCACTTGTCCCAATCTATCGTTCCCAATCCGGACACCTTTCAAACACCACAACCTTCTTCTTTAGTACATTTACTTTCATTCCATTTCTTTCCAATGCTCCATGCATAATAGTCACTATCGCCTATAACTCTTCAGTGGATGATGCAAGTAGGACTTGTTTGTCGGCATAAAGGAGGCACTTGACAGATAACTCATTCATTCTAAAACCACAGTCGCTCTCTTTCAAATCTGTCAGGCATATATCCATGAATAGGTTGAACAGCCAGAGATGCGACACATTCCTGTTTAACACCTTTTAGAATATTAATCCATTCAGTTTACTGTTCGGGGCCGTTTATTCTAACACAAGCACTGTAATCCTCATAGAGATTTCAATGCTAATATTACATACATTTAACCATATATATAAAAATAGCCCTAAATAATAAATAAATACATGTTGTGCATGCTGTATAATATATTACGATAAAAAATCTTACTATGCCTTACTAACTAATAACAATAAATTAAAAGCAATATTACCCAAACTTTATACCTTAACAAAATATTGTAAAGTAACCTACACATCTAGTTGCACATACTCTGTGCATACGCAAGACGGGTCACCGATACTCCCTTTTGTCTATGTCAAACTAGTTTTACCCGTACCTAAGTAGGTACTAAGTAGGCTAGGTAGCCAGCACAATGCAAATAGTGAATAGTGCTGTAATAATGGTTGTAATTTTTATTTTTTTTAACCTATCGACTTTTCTGTACACATTTATATTATATTTAAATTGTAAGTTCCCATCTAAGTGAATTGTAGATTCTTTGTGAGAATAAATTTCTTTAACCATTAATCTAGCATCAATACATTTTTTTTACTAAGTTAAGTGTATATCTTGCAAAAATTCGTATGAGCCTAATAATAGTATATATTATAATATATAAAATATATTGCCTAAAATACATTTTTTGTCGGGTTGCCTATCTTCTAGTTTCATTACCAGACACTTCTAATGTAACTACATTTACAGTTTGCAATCTCCTTAAAATCCCTAAATGGGCATAGATTAATTTGCAAAAAAAATAATTAATTGACTACTTTCATAAGCTTCTGAGGCAAAGACATAAATTTAAGCGCAGAAAATCTGCAAAAAACCAACACTTCTAAGAGCATGGTTCTTTCATGGATGCTATTGTCAGAACTGTAACAAATTGAGTAAGGATCTTCTTATGTGGACCCTCCACATAAGAAGTTCATATAAAAAAATTTCAAAAACGGAGTGAACCAACTGTTTTAATTCTAATTTAACCTACTTAAAAAAATAGTAAAATTGAGAACCTTCTCTGTTTTGAGCAGTCAGTTTAAATAAATTTGTAAAATAGTATATGCCTTATTACTCATATAACACCGGCACACAAAAAAAAAAAAGTTGTCTGCGCATTTGACGAGACCCATATATTTTTATGTATTTTGACCCGCTGAATCCGAATATGAGGTCCATTTTACCCCTACACGTCCAAAATTTGAGAAAACTTCAAAAAACCGTAAAAAATTACATATCAACTTAGGTCTCATAAAACAATACGTTAAAGCTTTGAACATAGATGGTGATTGTTTTATGTATCTAAAAGAAAAGTTTCCTGCAATCAGTGATGCGAAATTAAAAGAAGGAATTTTCGATGGACCCCAAATTCGAACTTTATTTCAGGATTCAAATTTTGAAGAAACAATGAAAGACACAGAAAAAGCAGCTTGGGTAAGTTTCAAAAATGTTTCATTAAACTTTTTGGGAAATAACAGAAGTGAGGATTACAGCACTTTAGTAGATGAATTGCTGCAAAACTATAAAAATTTGGGTTGTTTAATGAATCTTAAATTGCACTTTTTAGATTCCCATCTCAACCACTTCCCTGACAATTGTGGAGATTACAGTGAAGAACAGGGAGAAAGATTCCACCAAGACATAAGTGAAATGGAGAGTAGATATCAAGGGAATTGGAATGTTAACATGATGGCAGATTTTTGCTGGATGTTAAAAAGAGATGTACCACTGCGTAGATCATTTGAGGATAAGAGAGTTCGATATAAACGAAGAAAAGTTTAGAGTTCTGGGAAATCATTTTCCCCAATCTTTCTATGTATTGTATTTTTAACAGATTTTGAAATGTTCAACACTTCTTCGTTGTAAAGATTTTATTTCAGGTATCAAATCGTGTTCAGTCAATTTTTTTTTTATGTACAATGACAATTTTTTTATCTTTTCAAGTTTAAAAGGAATAATGAACCAAAAAAATTTTAATGTGATTTCAAGATATCAAAATACATATAAATCGTACTTGAATTAGAGAAACAATTTTTTTTTTTTTGATAAAAATCGCATTTTTTGCAATTTTTGAGAGTTTTGTGCGATTTTTCTAAACTTAAAACTGCTAATAGTCTGAATAAACTTTGTGTAAGTATTGAGAAGATCGAATAATATGAAAATCATACTTAGTTCAGCACAAAAAAAAATTTTATATCACCAAAAACGCCAATTTTTGTCATTTTTTACGGTTTTTTGAAGTTTTCTCAAATTTTGGACATGTAGGGGTAAAATGGACCTCATATTCGG
>DWBC01000004.1:0-14623 GCA_018237325.1 Calydna sturnula
ATATAAAATCCTCATTGGCTTAGCGGCTTGCGTAGCCGCCTCGCCGCATGAGGACAAGGGTTCGATTCCCGGCAGCGGCAGACATTTGTGTGATGAACATAGATGTTTGTGTTTCTAGGTCTGGGTTTATTAAGTTTATACTTGTATCTATATAAGTACTTTCTATGTATTTTTCGTTGATTTACACCCATAACACAAGCAAATAAGTTGCTTACGTTGGGTGCAATTAGATCTTAGATAAATTGGTGTGAATTGTCCAAAAAAAAAGATTCGGTACATTTCCTATTTTTTACCAATCAGTGGACCAGGGCTAGGACTGGGAAATAAGACACCTGCAATTGCAGTTTTACAGTTATTTCAATGAATTAATCTGAGACGGCTTGAACTTCACCTGGTTTGTCCTATAAAATCTATGGATTGAAATTGCTGAATAAATATTCAAATACTTTGATTTAATAGGTTATTAATAATCCCAACCAACTCGACAGTCTAATAGCCATTAATTGGACAAGTTTGATGCTCGCAACACAACTTCATTCCCAGTCTAGTCAAAGTGTATATTTTGTTTTTCGATGAAACTAAAATAAGGCTTAATTTCAGTTACTAAAACAGCATTGAGCTGTCTAATCAAATTTATTGAATCAGGCCTTCTTTTCTTAAATTCATATTTATAATTAGATATTGAAGAAAAAGAATTGCAATATTCCACAACCATTTTATTGTGTTCATTACATTGTATATGCACAAAATAAAATAGAATAAAAATCATCTATTTATCCTCGTAGACTGAGTAGTGTTCTTTTTTTTGTCAATACCACCGGTTCAGAAAGCTGGTTTTACGAGGAAGATACCGGCAAGACACCTCGTAGGTTAAGAACAATTAGGATACTGGTTAAGAATAATTTTTATCGCTAAATCTAAATTTTATTTAATAATTAATAAAAAAATATATATTGAAAACTAATACAAGTCCAAAAACAATAAAAATATTACTAATATTTAAATCAATAATATAAATCGAACCAAACTGCTTGCATAGTGTATCCCAATGTGGAGTTATTTCCAAGAATCCTATCCTGTCGTCAATATTGACGATTTTGTAATATGACTTTCTCATCAAGTCTCTCTTGATATGAGTATGAAATAATATTGAAATAGTTCCCTTAATGGCGAAAATAGTACTAAAAGAAAAATCATTGATTTACTTAAGTTAACAACTGCTTAATCTTAAGTAAATCACCATCACACTGCTTCTGCTGCACAATGAATACAATACAAAAGTATACACTCAAGGTACGTTTTGATTTTAAACTAAGCATCGGCTGAAATTGTGGAATTAAGAGCAAAATCAGTTCAGTACTATTTTTAATATTTATATGACGCTTCATTACAAACAAAATACTAATGTATGTACACAAATTACTAACTATAACACAATACATTTTTTACCCTTTAATCTTTTGATTATTATTTTCCCATTATTTTTTTATCTTTTTCTTTATATTATCTTGAATCTTGAAGATTTTTAATGTTTTAAAGTAGAGAATAATATTCAGAGATTCATGTTGAATACGTGATTTCCACATATCGAAGCTTTATGTTCGGTAAAGCTTTACGAGATTATGTCTGCCATTCGAACCTTAAATTTTATGTAGCCATTTGAAAACTGTCACTATCGGTTATTACAGCGCCATTTTGTGTGCAGTTAAAACAGTCGCGGCACATTACGCAAGTCGTTTGCACGTAGTAATGTGTAGTGGAGAAGTTACTTCCGTTATAGCCTCTGTTTGCTTTGTAGTGTAAAACTTCGTTAGCGCCTATTACTGGATAACTTTTATTTCTTTAATAAAATTTTCCTTTTGAATTATGTCGGGTCTGCTTTGGATAGCTGTATTTTTTGTCAGATCATTGTTTCTTTCCGTAAGGTTCCAATGACTCTTAGCAATACAAAAATAGTAAAAATTTCGTAAAATGTAGCGCTTAACGCGCTATCTACCATCTGTTAAGCGTTTAAAAAAGTCTTACATTTGAGTCAATCAGACGTCAATCTAGGTACACCAAATAAGGTATGTTACGTAATTACTTAATAAATATTTTGATGTTCTGTCTAATGAGCAATAAGCGTGAAGTACAATAATTAATTGTTTCATTATATATTATGCAGATATTTTTAAATTCTAGTCCTTATTGAATTATAGTTCTTCATTTGCTGACTAAGACGAAACAAGCGAGAAGAAAGAAGTCCAACAACATGTATATAGCTGTTTACTACATCTACATATCATACATTTGCTGATGTATCCTTGTAATGATATTTACGTACCCACTAGACATAATAACCAAACCTCTAGTCAGTAAAGTATAGGAGTTTTAATTGGAATGAAAGACGCGTATTATAGGCGACGGTCATTTTTTTACCATTAGCCCGTTTGTTTGTTTGCTGTATAATATCTTTGAAAAGTGAACAAGAAATACAACTTTTTTTCTGTCTTTTTTAAGTACATTATTTTTTCAGAAATAAATAATAGTAACAAATCTATATAACATATAGAGCAAAATGGAGTAGGTTTGTTCAACAGATTGCCATTTCTAATGTAAAATTTAACTTCACATTTTATTTCATGCTGTTTATCCCGAAAGTTTATTTCTGTCCCGATACAATTTTCACTCCTGACTCAGGTAAAACCAATTCTTAACTATCAGATAATGGCTGAATCATTTTGCCTAAAACACATTGTAAGAAGAATGAAAGATGAACAAGAAGAACTGACGTATTAACATTAACTTCGAAACAGAACTATCACAGGAGGCTTATGACTGCATTTCTGGTAGGTCAAACAATTGGTTACTACCAAAGCATTTTCACCTTGTTAGATTCAATCACTTTATTGGCACGACGAATAGCTGTACACTAAGGTTCTTTGAGCTAGGCTGCAGACAGACTTACGGGTGAATATCTTGAAACTATAATAATGGCTCCTCTTATAACAATTAAGATATAGAATCCTATAAAGGTACTAAAATTATGAATCGCAAATTTTATACTCAGGTAGATTTACCTTGACCCAGCTACTGCGACGTTATGAAGCTGATATTAAATATTATAGTACAGGAGGTGGTGACAAATTATTTAAAAACATTCAACAACTTATTTTCACTGATCTTAGTTATCGTTGGCATTAAAATTATCTGATATAATCTGTTGAAATAGTCGTCTTTTAGCGTAGTTAATTTCTTTCGATTTCGATCTCTGTATCACTTCCTAACAGGTGAGCTGAGTGAAAGTTATTGCGGAAAGCTATAGACCATGAAAAATGTGGTGAAATCATTGGGATAGTTACAAAAATAAACAACAACTTTTGTAAGCGTTACTTATTAATTCTCATTTCCTACAGCGGTCATATATTTTAAAGGTTAACTATAACTGCGAGCTCTGATGATGCCATATACTCGAAAGGTGTAATTGTTGTCTCATTGTGGGAAGCTCACGATGATAAATACAGATTTACTTGAACGTTTAATTGTCCTATTCGATGAGATAATATATATTATAAAGTGTCATTTGAAGTAAATCATTTAAGAGTCTACAGCTTTTTTTAAAGTAAGGTTGTGATGCAAGGAACACGTCAGATATTAATATTTTATATACCTCACGTCCTGCCATGTCTGCCTGTCATTAACTAATAAGTTTAAAACTAACTAACTAACGACCAAATTACTTAAAATTGCCAGATTAACTTCAAGAGTAAGGTTGCCCTTATCGTTAGTCTGGCGATTTCGAGTATTGTAAAATAATCTTTTTTCTTCGCGACTAACTCCAGACTAAGCAAGGTTATTCTTATCTTTATTGGTACCCTATAGAATTCATCGTTAAGTACTTTATTGTGAGATGTAAATAAATGATTTGATTGATTTATTGACACAAATTATCGCTAAAGCGAGCGATCTCTACCCGGCAACCTCAGCTGAAAGGAACATAATGTTTACAAAATAGAACAATGGGTATGATTCCAAACAACAAAAAATACATAGCACTAGTCTGGTATTTGGAGCTTGGACTAAAGAACAGAATATCTTCTGTTATTTCTGTTAAAGAATATTTTTGCAAGCTTAGGAGTAAATTGGGCCAGGAGATCACGTTGTCTCATATAAAATTTGCCCCCTGTTTTCACCCCTTTCCCGTGGAATATCAACGTCATACAGCAAATACACCCCACGAGTTTTTGTTAGAATAATTAATTTTAAAGATAAAATTATGCTACTATGTGATCATTATGATACTTATGAACCTCGAGAATTGATATTCGCTATCCTATTGCCCTAAGGTGATAAGAAAAATTAAAATGATTAACTAACTCGAATATACGCGAAGTATCACCAAAAAAATACTAGCACTTGTGTAACTAGACCGTTATTGGTTATTCGAAGATCTATATTTAAGGCTAAAAAACAAAGCATATACAGTGCAAGCAAGTATCTGCTAAGTAAAAACGAGGTTTCGTAAAATAAGTTTCGATAATGGAGGTGGTTCTATATTCGACTGTGTTTATTTATATTTGTCACCTCACAACTTTCAACTGAGTGAACCGATTTTATAATTCTTTTTTTATACAAAAGCTGATCCTTCCTGTATGGTCCCATTTTTAATTTAATGTAGTGACTACGGCACCTATGAGAAACCCGTATATGTCTACAAAGTGTAATCGGTTTTGCGCAGACTTTCTATTCATAACTCCAGACTAAGCAAGGTTATTCTTATCTTTATTTGTACCCCATAGAATTCATCGTTAAGTACTTTAGTGTGAGATGTAGGTAAATAAATGATTTGATTGAATGATTGATATAAATTATTGCTTTTTTGGCATTATTTTCGTTTAAGAGTGTGATCAGGAATTTCATTCTCAAGAATAAGGTTCTAGATCGAATCCAACAAAATAAATATATCTATAATAAATATATATATAATCCAAGATATAAATAAAGATAGTCTCCATACTAAATCTAGAGAACGGTAAATAAGGTGAGCTGCTTCTTTTTGCAATAAAATACATACATTCCTATTCGATAAAACACCTATATACTTGTACGATAATAACGATAATACAAAAGAAGAGAGTCTCCAAAATAAACTCATAGAAAGGTAAATAAGGTAAGCTGCTTCTTTATGCAATGAAATACGCATATACCTATACGATAAAATATATATGTACTTGTAGGATAATAATTATAACGTATATAAGACGTATACCAAAGAAGTTAGTCTCCCAAATAAACTCAGAGAAAAGTAAATAAGGTAAGCTACTTCTTTTTGCAATAAAATACCTATCACGCCGGCTAAAAGCAGGCCGCTTATTTAAACAAAGCGACGTAACTTTGCAATATAAGTAACTGTTTTTGGTTTGAAGCCGAAGAAAACCATTTCAGAAAATCCAATCCGGAGCTTTTCCGGCTTTTATATTTTATTGAGAACTCGCGTCACGTAACTTTTCAAATAAAATTACGAATTATTCTTTTGTTGTTGGGCGAAAGAATTTAAATTGAAAATAGCATTTGCTGTTTCGTATGGTCTAGAGTTTGGACCAGATATTTAGGATTTAACAATTCTTTGTTAGCGGTAATCATTCACAACACAATAGGTTCTATTGTTCAAAATCCTGAACAAATTCTTTAAAAGTATTTAGAGATTTATGCAAATTGTATGATATAGAAAAGTAAAGAGACAAATTCTATTTTTCATCTGACGAAAAAAACGGCGGAGAATTTTTCTTGTTAGAACAATAACTTTTCACAGGTTAGATTTTTTTTTATGGCCTACGAGTATCCATAGATATACTTAGAAATATCCGTAGATATACTCCGTTGTTAGCCTCACAAAATTTTTAAATTAAATTTCTATCTCTAAAATTCAAAGATCTAGGTCTCTAAGGTTAAACGTCCTCGTAGATTTTCTGCGCCTGAATTACCATTAATAGTAGATTATTAACCAAGGAAACAAAGGCCTGCCTTATGTCACGGGCGTCGATTTAAACAGACCAAGAGAAAGGCATAGGAATACTCTACCTTTCACACCGAGAGTGAAGCAAAAACAAGAGTTTACACTTTTTGAAACTTTCGCGGTCATTAGTATGCGCTAAGTATTCTTGATTTGATTTCAATTTGAGTAACCGTATAGAGTGGTTTTTAGAAAACCAATTTTGGTTCATCCAAAATAGGTTCCTAATCTTCGTAAGCGTTTTCTCATATGCAATCTTTAGATTTTTTCAGTAAAAATTTGTGCAATATGTCATTACTGTAGAAGCTCTAAAGCGAATGTGAAAATCTTTGGGTAATTATTGCTATCACTTCATAGACTAAACTTTAATTGGCGCCTGTTTTTGTTAGCTTGTATTCATTAGTAAGCTTGAGACATACGTCTACGTACTAAAATCCAGTGATTTACGAATTTGCAACTTTTCATACAAATACAGTGTTCCAATTTCATATCACTTTACCTCCATAGGGAATATTCATAATCTACACGAGTATGAATAAAATTGGACTTTGCCGTGCACGAGTTATGAAAAGTTTGTGTAACCTATACATACTCGTACCATAAAACTGTAAATAATCAATGTACATTAAATGTATTTTAGAAGTTTTAATGGGTGTGAAAATTTCGTCTGTCTGTATGTTCATGCATGTATCACTAAAAAAGTAATAAACGGGTTTAGCTGATATTCAATATATCAATAGATTATGACATGGATTCATAAATATGCTACTTTTTATCCCAATCAGTTAATGCGCACGCGCATATAAGTTATTAATAAAATAAAATTAGATCGAAGGGAGTTACATTGATTACAGTTCGATTGTAAAGAACATGTAATAGGGGATTGAAAATAATCACCTTACACGCGAGCAGAGCTGCGGGAGACAAGCTTGAAAAGGAACAAAGTAAAAGCACTCATATAATTGCAGTCATGTTCACGAAAACTAACAAATGTCTTCAGGCAGTATGGAAATATATTAAAACTTTAGCTTCCAAACAAACGGCAAGTCTCACAAACTCTCGTTTTATAAAAAGTTACGCATACCTCTAAGCTATGTTTAAATTTGTTAAATCTTACGTTCCTGTCTACCCAAATCTCCCTCATTGACCGCCTCGTTGGCCTAGCGGTTTACGAAGCCGCTTGCTCGCATGAGGTCCCGGGTTTGATTCCCGGCAGGGGCAGACATTTGTGTGATCAACATAAATGTTTGTGTTTCTGGGTCTGGGTGTTTATTAAATTTATACATGTATCTATTTAAGTATTTTCTATATATTTGTCGTTGACTAAGATATTTCATATTCATAACACAAGCAAATAAGTTGCTTACTTTGGGGTTGGATAAATTGGTGTGAATTGTCCAAGGTATTATGTTTATTATTATAATGGCAAAAGGAAGTTTATTGTAAAATCATATAATTGACCCACGAAAGAGCATCATTTTCCATGGAATCAGCCGAGAGCCATTATTCTAATGCTTTTAGCAGTAAAAACAGACTTTTATTTCATTTATTTATCAACCCATTTACAGTTTCCACAAACAATATCTTGTTCAGAGAAAAGCCGGCTATTGTACTGTCGTTTTTGTTTTTTATTCTTTTCTAAGGTACAAAAACATTCCTTGTTCAGTCACAAGCCTTGTAATAAAGACTATGCTGCGTATTGTTGAAATTTATTGCAATAGACAAGCGAAAGTTATCGTTAGAACTATGTATACGTGTATTTATTTATTCCACAATAACAACTATTTTTACAGGAACCCTATTACAGTAGCCATATCATATCATTAAATATTTTTGTAAATATTGAAACTTTGAAATAAATATAAAATTTTCCATACACACATACACATCTGATTAATTGATTGCAACTACAATCAGAAAAACAAGAAACATTACAATTGTGTATGTCTATTTTGTATTATCGACTTTTTATTAAAAATAATAGTTATGTTGCCATACCAAAAACCTTATTTTTGGTTTAGTAAACTGTACACGTAAATAGAATTGAAATAACCTATTTTTATTACTATGAACACGGTACATGCACCAAATGGCTGGACCTATTTTGACGGCAGTTTTATTGACAGGTAGCTGATGTAATAAGGAGTAACTTAGGCTGCTTTTATTTTAGAAAAAATATTTTACTTTAGAAAAATAAAAATCGGTTACAAAAACGTGAGGGCATTAGTGCCTCATGAGCGGGTGAACGACTGGGGCTACAACCTGAGCACAACGACGCAGTTGATCTCAACACAGCCTATTGTCCTTGAACGTGGCCGTTTATAGAACCTTTTTTGAATATACATAATATTTGCTTTTAAAACCGAGACGATATTTTTTTTTTTTCATTTTTCAAGTATCTCAAATAGGTTTTAAACTGAAGGCAACACGTATAGTTGCTAGTAAGCTAATCAAGTGTGTAAACTGACGATAAATTACCCCGTTTACCCGGTGTTGGTCCGGGCCCCCTTAGAAGAATAGACCATCCTCACAGGTAGCTCGTAAGAGGCGAGCAAAGGGTATATATCACTAACACCGTGACCGAATCACCGAGGTGGTAGAGTACAGCGACGGCTCGTCCGGGTTTTGGTACCACCGCCTTGCCTTTTCCTGTCGCCATAATGTCAGTGCTCGTCACTGCCGTGTTCCGGTTCGGAGGGCAGGATAGCCGGTAAACATACGCGCGAAGCTTAAGATAATAGCCCCAAGTTGGCCACGCACCATTATCATATCATCATATCATATAGTTATTGTCAGAATATAGGTTACAATTGATATTATATAGTATAGTAAAGTCCTCTACATTCGGCCTGAAAGGCGTACAATTTTTGTGTCTTAAAATTAAAATAAAATATTATTATTAATCAAATTTCTTGTCAATTAAAATTAGTAATTTATAAGTTTTATTTATTTAGTGGTTAACTATTAATTATCGATAGTCTAACTTTGTCAATGCTTCAAAAAACACATTTAATTCACTTATATAATATTATCCAATTTCGTATATTATAATTCATTTTCATAATATAATAATAATCATAATTCTATTAATCAACTAATCCATCTATTTAAATGATGTCATAATAAAAAAATAAAATACAAATAAATACAGAAATTTCATAATGAATGGATTATAGTTACAATACAATCAACAAATGATATAAAGCATCTAATTGTTACATTTTTGTTTAACATTTTGACACATCTGCTATTAATTTCTATTAGAACTTATCCCTCAGAAAGTCTCATCATATTGTAGTGTCTGATAAATACTCATTTACATTATAATAAGCCTTGTCATGAAGCACACTCTTAACAGCACGTTTAAAGTCATTAAAATTAGTTTTTTCCCGTATGTATACGGTAGTTTATTATAAATCCTTATTCCCATTCCTGTAATGTTTTTGCTAAAAAGAGCTGTTGTATGTGGCAATGTACGTAAGTCATTATGACGTCGGGCACTATTTAGGTTTTGAAATAAATGTAGATTAGATTTCATAAACAACGCAACTTCACAATTGTATATACATGCCAGACTCAATAGCTTATACTTAATAAAAAATGGTTTACTCTCCAATTTCTTTAATTTGAAAATATTCCTAATGCATTTTTTCTGCGCTATGAATACAGACTCTACATTTGTCGAGTTGCCCCAATATAGAACACCATATCTCAGAATTAAGACCACGTAAGAATGATATGCAACCATGACTGTAGAACAAGGAGTTACTTTAGACAGCATATATAGTGCGTATGAAAATTGATTAAGCTTGGTGCAGACTGTTTCAGTATGTGGTCTCCAAGACATCTGAGAATCTATATACACACCCAAGAATTTTGTTGCATCTGTTTCTTCAATACAATTATTTTTAAATTGAATATGCAGTTCAGGGGTTCGATTTTTAAAAGCTATACATTTTGTTTTGCTAAGATTTATTTTGAATTTGTTATACGTAAGCCAATTTATAACAGTTCCGAGACTAGCATTGATATCATTTTCAAGCGTTTTACTGTTTCTTTGGCTAGATATCAGTGTACTATCGTCTGCAAATAAGATCATCTGATTAGACGTTATTCTGGGTAAATCGTTTATTATCACGAGGAATAAAAGTGGTCCTAATATACTGCCTTGAGTAACACCAGCAAATACTTTACATACCAACACATAAGATTCAAATTATTGTCACGCCAGACTTCAACTTTACCTAGTCCAGGAGCGTAGCTACCGCCGTATCAAAATTAATAAAATTTTACCAAATTTTTTTTTAATAAATCGGGAAGTTATTGGTTTCAGTCCGTTTTTAAAAAATCGAGATATCATCTACAAAAAGCAATTTTTTCTTCGCGCAAAGCTTTCGTTTAAAAGTTGGCAACATCATATTTGGCAGTTGGCAACAAAATATTTTCATTTACCCACCAATAAATTCAAACAGGTTGCAGTTTAACAATATTCACACAGGTTATAAGGAGATTAAAAAATAGTATTAGGTCAGATTGGTGGACACATATATGTATATATATAAACATATAATTGAAGATAAAATTAGCTGAAATAGAAACTAGATGAACTTCCAATAAAATCTTTCTAACAATACCCCCACATTAAGGCAATCATATGAAAAATTGGTAAGGTAACGGCCGTCCATAGACCCGAAAGATCTTAATGGTGCGTTTTTAACCTGAGGCTAGGGTGTAAAGTCTCATGTGTAAGTTTAGTTTAGTATATCAAAATTGTAGATGAGTTTTTGGAATAGTACTGTTGTATTTTAATTTTAGTTACTGTCACTGGTGTTCTTTTTTTTTGTTTGCTTTTAATTTATATTGTCTTTTAATTGATTATTTAATATTTTTTGACTCTCATATTTTCAAACTATTCAATTTGTAGCACCATCTTTGCAACTTACCTATATGTGCCAATGTTCTATCTATAAAATGGAAATCTATAGTTGGCTTATGTATTGCATACACTTAACTATATATTAAATTTGTAAATAAAATTGTGATATTTTGTTGAATTATATTCTAAAACAATATAAATACTAGGCACAAACAAAACAACACAACAAAATAACATAATACGGATGAATATGATAAATGATAACAGATGAACGTGGCTAAACTGTTGGATTCCTTTATACTGTAAAATTTTATTTAAATATTGACATAAGTATGTTTCATTGTCATTAATAAATTCACTTACCTACTTTTGTACGAATTATACTATTTTTTACATGTTTGACATAAGTATCAGTATATATGTAGTGTGGTCTTAAACGGATTAAGTATTTTCTGTAATAATATAGACAGTGTGGTAAATACGTAAGAATAAAATGAAATTATAGGTATTCACTAAGTGGTTTCTATAATAATAATAATACCTTGGACAATTCACACCAATTGATCTAACCCCAAAGTAAGCTACTTATTTGCTTGTGATATAGGTGATAGTCAACGAAGAATACATAAAAATACTTATATAGATACAAATATAAATTTAATAAACACCAAGACTCAGAAACACGAGCATTTATGTTCATCACACAAATGTCTGCTGTACTGCAACTACATAAACCACTTGGGCAAAGAGGCTGTAAATTTTTTAAGAAATATTGTAAATTAATACTAATAAGTAGTATTTCACTTGTTTTGCAGAGACCTCGCTCGCAGACTGGTGACTCTAAGTATGGACAAATAACTACACCACTGAGGTCCAGCCAATACTCCAGAACAACCACAACACCAGTTGTAAGTAAAATGACATGTACTATACATAAAGTCTGTAAAGGGGTTGTGTTGAACTTACTGTGGTCTCAGAGCATATTGGCGTTCTTGTAACATGTATTGGTTGTAATTTTGGCGATGTAAAAGGCTCAGTTTGTTCCGTGGGAAAGATGTACCTGTTGAAACAATTTTTTAGGTTATTCTTAAGTGCCATTGTTAGTCCCAGATATATAGCTCATTGTTTTGGATGCGGCTTTCACTGTTTTTTTTTCTCCTTAGATGCGGTCCTGGTAAATCAAATTATAACTGGTCTTACAATTTGCAATATCAAGGTGACAATATATAGATTTGTTAAACAAATTAGGAAATTCACATATTTTCACCCTGAGTCACTTTCTTGTTAAGCAAAGAGAACCAAATGCCTAATAGCATAATTTAAAAAGAAAATCGCCTTTTTGTTCATTACCCATGACTTTTCTCATAAATATGTCCATAAAAATGTTTTTAGTCCATAATAAAGTAATGTTGGAAAATTTACTACTTACTGTAAAGTTATAAATTTTGTGAAATAATTGAGACTAATCTCTAAAATTGTTTTTGTATTCATTATATTATTTAATAATATATTATTATTTATGTGTATAATAATTAAAAAATATAATGATTAGATATTGTTATTTTACAATGTTTTTCAGAGAACTCCCTCAGAAGACCGTGCCAGTCGTACTTGGCAGACATCTTTGGAACGAGCACTTGCGTTTGTTAGTGTAAAGGATCAGAGGTATACTGTTTTGTAAATTACTAAGTGTCATACTTTAGATTACGATCGCAATAATAACGTCACCCGCATTATGTTTTATTATTGAATAGAGTATTGGCAGCTGTCCTTCCCCCAACATGAGACTACCTATATATTTTTACAAAAGTATGTCCCATCTCATTGACACATCAACACTTTTCTTTCAAAAGTTAGAAATTCGGGTTAGCTTTAATAGTATCAACCTTAGAAGAAAACAAGAATGTAATAGTATATGTGTACCCAGAGCTATCAGCACTGCGGGTTGGCAGCGAGCGGCCGGGGCTCGGGTGTCGGAGGCCCTGGCCGCCCGGGGGCAGGCGGGGGCTCTGGTCCGTCCCCTCACCATAGCCCGGTTCGTGGACATCACTGCAGGACTACTGGCGCCACTCACGAGGGACTGCAGACTCAACACTGACAACTACGTCACGAAGGTCAGTTACACTCCGGAATTTGCTGATGTTACAAAAGTTAAAATACGTAATAGATAGTCTGCAGTGAATGGGTAATAAAAGTTAGATAATTGACGAAACGGGACAGTAACAAACACTAGTATGGATATGGACACATCAGCCCCAGGCTGATACATTATTTATAGCAATTTCTTTTTTCCTATTAAGACAAATTAGTTATTTTACTCAAACTCGAGGTTTTGACCCTAGATCAAGGGGGTAAGTAGGTGGTAGGGGGAGTAGGTAGAGGGGCTCACTCCGCAATTTTGGTATAATTGGCTGATTTCCGTAGTGGGACAGCTAACAGCAGCAAACAGACGCCATTAGAGCTCGGCCCCGATCTGGCGTGATACAGCGCTTGTGTATAATTTTCGACCCTACGGTCTGCCGACGTACCGTAACTGGGTTTTATTCACAACGCTAAAGGTTGTTTGGGTATAAATTAATGTAGTCAAGTTTCAATTTCACTGGATGTCAATGGCAGTTTGAACAACAGGTAACTTTTATACCTGAACTCATTTTGTTGAAATGTGAGACTTCTGTGCCTAGATATAACACTGTTTCGGTGTTCGCCGTACACCTGAATGTTCCCCTGATATTCTATCATGTAGCTCACAAAGATTTTCATTTACTCATTTTCGTGGCGCAAGTAGTTACAAATGTTGTTTCCGATGGTTTCCCCCATTTACGACACAACAATTCATGTTTCAGCAAAAAGCTCTCCCATTGTGCCCAGCGTTAGTGACCAGTTTGTAACCAGACGATGTAAGGTTTGAGATTACTATCTTGATTCTTGGCTCGGCGCATCTCATCACTTTTACATTTGTGGAAGACTTCCACTGGACGTGGACACCTTGACAATGCATCTGCTTTTCAATTTGTTTTTCCATTGCGATACTCTTATGTCTAAGTCGTATCCATGTAACAGGTCAATCGCGATTTGATGTTCTGGATTCTAAAACTGCAATCATTGCAATGCAACATGGTCAGTTCCAGCCTTGAGCAAGTGCTTCCTGAAATGCTGCAGAGTTTTACGGCTGGTAAAATTTCCCTTGTAATAATTTAGTAGTGTTTTTCAGGCTGTAATAAGGAGCTGCTAAAGTAGGCGATAACAACCTCACTGTCTCCTTGTGATTGAGAAAGAATTCCTCCAATAGAAGTATTGCTTGCATCTATATCTGCCTTTCACGAGTAGTCTATTCCAGGATTGATGACTCACAGTTTATTTTTTAATGCATCCAATCCCGTTGGTATTCATAATTAAAACTATTCTGTTTCTTCAATTCCCTATACAAATCTTCTGTATTATGAACACAGTCCTGGAAATGCACGAACATAATATGTTTTATCTTAAGGTATTGGCTTGTAGTACTTGAGTGCATTAATCTTCTTAGGACTTCACAATGGCGATTACGTTGACTAAATACACCAAACAAGTTTCTCCTATTAGAGCTAAGATGCAGCACCACCAAAAGTAGCAGGAGCATTGCATAATTATAATAATATAATACCTTGGACAATCCACACCAATTGATCTAACCCCAAAGTAAGCAACTTATTTGCTTGTGTTACGGGCTCATATTTTAAAGTCCCCAGTCCGCTGATCCTCCGCCTGTGACTGAG
>DWBC01000050.1:0-10987 GCA_018237325.1 Calydna sturnula
TTACTAATAATTATCTATTTAAATAACACAGCTGATTGAATTTGCTTTTGGCAGTTTCAATGTTGCCAGCAGAAAAAATGCAGCATGAAAATAGAGGTGACAAAATAAATGCAATTTTATCATTGAGGTTGGGGAATTGAATTTTATTTATAAGTTTACAGCTACCAGGATTATGGTGATGCTGTAACCAGGTGTGGCCACAGCAATGATTTAGTGGTAGCAACATTAAATAACAAAGATTGCTATATTCATTTTTTATTATATAGACTAGGTGATATTTGGTGTAATATAAAAATAGATTGTACCTAAGTGATAGCATAGTAATTGAAAAGTTCCCACGGGAAAGCTAAATAGTTTAATAATTTTGACAATAAATAAAGCCACAGGCAAAGACTGTTAATTATAAACAGTAACCTACTTAATTAAAAATTAAATACTTCTTTTGCATTAATGAATAAATTAAATAAAGGAGCCAGTTAAACTATTGCTCCACTCTCGGTTTTCGTTAATGTCTCTGATTACTCATCTATAAAATAGCTGTTTTTCCCATATTATGTTTTACGCTTTTAACATTAAAAAGTTAAAGATCAATGTTAACTGTCATTGTCTAGATCAGGGGTCTCCAAACTATAGCCCACAGGCCAAATCCGCCCCGCCAGTGTCATCAATCTGGCCCGCAACAGCTAATGATTTATTGTTGTTCCTATTGCGACTATTCTAGTCTAGAAATATAGATAAGGGCAGAAAAATTAAAACTGGTTTAGCCCTTGAAACTCAAAAATCAAATGGCCCAAAGGCTTCAAAGTTTGGAGACCCTTGGTTTAGATAATCAAAAACCAAAGTATAAATAATATTCAGAGTATAAAAACTTACGAAATGTCATCTGAGGAACTATCTTTGTTTTCTAATTCAGCAGCTTTTAATTTTTCTACAAGATTTTTTCTATATATGTTTTTTAATGGAAGAGGTTTATTGGCAGCTTCCTTTATTTTCGCCATTTTATTGAGTGCTTCATACCAGGAGAGACCGTACCATTCAATTTCCTCTGGTGTATACTAAAACAGAATTGGATGCTATTAGAATTACATATTTCTATTATCGTTAAAGTATTATTTGGCGAGAAACAAAGAATAACTTACAGAAGATAAATAAGTTTTATATTCATCATAAACTTCTTTCTGCTTCTGTGGGTCATGAGCGAATCTAGGACACCCATTCATCAGCTCTATTAATATCTTTTTCTTTAGCTTCAAAGCTAGCATAGAAACTAGATCACAAGCAGGAGTCTTGAGTAAATAATGATCAAACCCATAATGATCGTTAATAAGTTTAATTGTTCTATCAGTGACGGTAACTGAGAGATGGGTGTTCAGGACCTCTGACTTAACAACAGTCCTTTTAAGCACAGGAACCCAATAATGTGGCACTCTACGTCTTTTCTCATCTCTCTTTTGAAAGCCTGAAAATTAAAAAATATTAATAAGTATGTACCCTAGAAGATTAGTATGTATAATATTAGAGAATGTATAATATAAGAATTTCATGATGAAAAAGTTCAAGCCTATCATGATAAATATCTAAAGATTTTTTATGATATACTCTAATCGAAAATATCTTTGTCATTTAATATTCAGGGGCATTAGGAAAGCAGGATTTTTTATTAGATTGGTAGGACTATTTATAACAGTTTTTACAATGACTTATTTTGAGATAAACCGTGATCTGGATGTCCAAAAAATTAGAGCTGGAATTGATACGAGACCTCTCTGATAGTGTTGCCCCTCATTTGCGTGAAGCTACTGTCTGAAATGTCCGGAACATAGTTGATCACAGTAATACCATTGTGTATTATTGTCGGACATAAAGATTGTTACTTGTCTAATTTGACTCTTATAATTTTGCAACCACTGTATTAATTTGATTGGGCTCTGTGCGACTTCTGGTTATTCAGTAATCTCGAAATTTGTACCGACTGTGGGGTAGCCAGTTTGACACGATTAAAGAGATAATAACTGAATCAAAAAAGGTCTTATAGGCTATACCGGAAAGACTTCCCACTGTTGAGGACTGGAAAAAGCATTAGCCAGTTTTTTTTATCAGACTGAGATTACTTTGATGGGAATGAAACTGATTGGTATGAATAAATAATTTACTTTTTATAAACAATTTCACCTTTCTTTTTGATCACAGTATTATATCAATGATAAATCAATACAATGAATGAATGAATAATGGTTTAAAAACAAAATGTAAAAACAATTTTACTTCATCTGAGTATTTTAATGAAATAAAACAATGACCCATCCTGTATATATAGATGTATATAGATATCATACATAAGAAATAATATTGGAAACGTGACACTAGCCAACAAATGGTACTAAGCTATAAAAACATGTGACTGAGCCAGGCAGCTACTACATTGTTGTTTGTATTGTTGATCAAGACTTATTAATGTAACTAGCTATATAATATGTGTATTATACAACACATATATGAGATAATAGTCTCTCATTGTGTGATTTATTTAAAAACTAATATAGTATCTGATGAGAGTTTATTGAAATTGATATTCAAATAGAGCTTCAATTTGGAACTAGCAATAACCTGTGGCTTTGCCCCCGTGGAGCTGTTCTTCTCCTATTCATATTAGCGTGATGTTATGTAGCCTACAGCCTTCCTCAATAAATGGACTACCTTACAATAAAAGAATAGCCTATAGCCTTCCTCAATGAATGGACTATCTTACAGTAAAAGAATAGCCTATAGCCTTCCTCAATAAATGGACTATCTTACAACAAACAAATCTCTTCAAATTTGTATTATTAGTACAGATTTGTACAAAAATTATATGCCTAACTTCCAGAAATTACCTGATATATTATGTCTAAGAAATGTGTAAAAGAAAAAAATTTACTAGCTGACAATTTATAAAGGAAAATATGCAAATATTCAAAGTGATATACCAGTTAAACCATGGTTCTTTATATTTAAAACAAAATAAGCAAAAGGAACAACATTCTGTATACACCTAAATCATTCTTGTACTCCCAGCCACCTGAAGAAAATCCGAATAAGAGATAGTTCATTTTTCAAATGTGGTCTGGCAGAAGGTACTCGGTACGGTACATTCTTGAATTGCTCAAGGTGCCCAGATTCTTTAATTGCTCAAGAAACACCTCATCATTATACAATTTACTTCCCTTTGAAATCCCACAACCAATAAATTTTAAAACTCTTTTATATGTAAATACTCCCTTTGTTTAAATCTTGTCCAGTTTTATAAATTCTATTAATATTAAATTATAACTATAATTTTGGTCTTGTCTTTTAACAAAACATTAATAATAATAACATGGTATGCATGCTGGCCATTGTGAAAGTTGTTTTTCTTTTTTTTGTGTCTTGGTTTCACTCTTGTTAAATCTTTCATGAACTGGATAAGTTAATTTAATACAAACATGTTTGTTGGAAATCTTCAAGATTTATAACATACATGTATTTTTCACAACTTGACATTGGCTGAGTTATTGTGCCTGACACAATAATGGGTTATTCAACAAGAATAGAATAAAACTAGTTGACTAGACAAACTAGTACTGCCAAATAATCAAGGAACACTGCACATACTACAGAAAGTCTGAGCAGGAATTATTTTTTTCCTGCTTTTGTAACATTTACTGTAATTCCCGTTCCTTGAAGAGGTATTTATAAGGGCTATAATCTTCCCAATAAATAGACTAACACTATAATAGTTTTTTGGTTCCTACTATATACTAGTGGTAGCAAATAGCAGATTTTTATCTCTGGAGTATTGAATAACTCAACTATGAACCATCAAATTACCTTTTACAACAGCTTCACCTCCCCATATACCCTCATGTATTTCAGCGGGATGTTTAAGGGGTATAGCTATATTCTGAACGGGTAAAGTTTCCCCAGTTAACTCATCGCGCTTCCATTTACTATCCTGAGGAATATAATGTACAGCAGCAGGTTTCAGAACCTTCCATTCTCGCCAAAACTTTTTGTACGCAGGTGGTAGTTCAGAAGCAATCCCAATTTCAAACCTGGTTTTTTTCTTAAACGATTTAGATAATGCACGAGCCGTCACCTAAAACAAAATACATAATGGATTATTTACGCCTCAGAAGGCCGCGCAAAAAAATAGCTACAATGATGCAATGAGTGTATTTAGTAAAACTTAAGTAATTGATTCACCTGAAGCCGAGATGAAGCCATTTAATATATTTATTACTCTGTTAGATAACATAAACAAGATAATTTACGAAATAAAATGAATTTTATTTTACACGTTCAATCAAGGGAATGCTGTAAATTTTTGACATTATTCATTTTTGACATATTGAACATATGTATTGAAAAAAAAAGTCACAGGCACTAGACGTGTGCGTTATTTAACGTAATCGGTTTCAATACGTAGTTACAAGGCTAATAACCGTGTAACTAGTTTCGTGGATAAAAACGTAACGGTTATTTTTGATACGCAGTTGTGCGACACGTGAACTAAGACCGGCACCGGCCGCCGGTGTTTTACTTATTCTATGCCGGCCGCGGTGGCGTAAGCGTTTCGTTCTTAAGCTTTTACTTCTTACACTTTAATAGTTGTCAACAGAAACGATTTTAAGGTGCATGTAACATGATTTACGTCCACGCATAGAAATGACTCGTTTCGTTAGCAGTGAGACAGAGACTAAGTACTGTAACGTATTCATAATCAAAACACTTTATCACTTTAATTTCAATTTCAAGATTTGTACCTTCGCGACTGTCAATAAATAGGTCTCCATCTAACATAAATAATATGATTAAACGGTTACATACCAAACATTAAGGGTTATCCTTAACTTTTTTGTAGTCATAACTCATATTCCATAATACAATACAAATTATAACACATAACAAAGCAATAACGGCTTTACGCATACTGTGTGTGTAGTCTAGACGTAAGCGTTATTTAACGTAATCGGTTCCAATACGTAGTTACAGCACTATTAACCGTGTAAGTAGTTTCGTGGTAACGATTATTTTAGATACGCAGTTGTGCGACACGAACAAAGACCGCCATCCGCGGCGGCGTAACCGTTTCGTGGTTCTTATGCTTACATTTCACACACTAGTTTTCAACAGAAACGATTATTGGTACATGTAACATGATTTACGTCCACGTATAGATACAACTCGTTTCGTTTGCAGTGAGACTGAGAGAGTATTCTGTTCGCGTATTCGCTTACACGCAAGATAAAAAGAGACAGTATTATATTCGTTACGTCTGTTTTAAATGAAGCGATGTATGCGATATTTGTTTATAAAATAAATCCGATAAAGTTCATTTTTAAATTGTATTTTTTTTTTCTAAAGAAATTGCGACTTTGACCGTGTTTCTGTTTTTAAATAAAAATCTATCGTATTATTGCAGTTACGTAACAAGTGCAACGGATAATTGACGAATGTTATTGTTGCAAGTTTGTGAACTTGTGAACTAACTTTTTATACGTACTCATAAAAACTTTATTAATATAGGTATTTTAAAATACAGTAGTGTAAATAAATAACTAATAATTAGAGATTTAATAGTTTAGTTTTTAAGTTTCATATAGGTATTTTCAATATTGTATAGAAAGTTTATAGGTAAAAGGTTAATAGGTTTTAATAAATATTTGTCGTTTAAAGTCAAGTCAATATTCATTTGTATCTTGTAATTATATTTTGACTTTTGTTGAAACTTTTTAACAAGTGAGTACAAGTAATTTTTTTTGGACTTCATACATACATTTGTTTGTATTATTATTTATTCGTAACTATATTACATATTATTTCGTGGCTATACATTTGTATAAAGACAGTGACTGGTAATATTAAAATGTCGCGTGCAAATTCAAGCGTATTGTGGGAATTTTTCCAAAAAATTGATGTTACGGACAAAAAAGCTAAGTGTAATACCTGTGCCGAAATTTACAGTTATAAAGCCTAAACGGCAAATTTGAAAACTCATTTGAAACGAAAGCACCTTGATGCGTTTCAGAGAGTATCAACCGCTCAGTTGAATTCTCGTAGTACGGCCCCGGCCTCAAATATTGACTCCTCTACCAAGTTACCATTCAATAGCGGAGTACTTGCAGACCAGGACGGACAGTAATCTTCATCAGTACCTATCTTGCCTCGACCGTCTGCCACAGTATCCACAAGCCGTCGTCCTATTCAACCTAGAATTGATAGATATGGGACGGCTAAAAAGATTTCAAATGAAACGAAAAGAAAAATAGACAGCGATCTATTAGATCTGTTTATAGACAGCTACCAACCATTCTCTTTGGTAGAAGAACGTGCGTTTAAAAAGTTCGCACGATGGATACCAGGGTGTGAACTGCCGTCGAGAAAAACTGTTTCACATGTTTTGATTCCCAACTTGTATGCAAATACTTTAGAAAATAATAAAACAGAAATAATAGATATCGAAAACATATGTTTGACCACTGACCTCTGGACATCCAGAGTTAACGATAGTTACATTGCTATAACTGGACATTACATTACAAAAGAATTGCACATGAAACTTTTTTTTTAAAATGCGCAGCTTTCGTAGGCACACACACTAGTGCAAATATCCAAAGTGCGCTACTGGGAGCCACTGAAGAGTGGAACATAACGAATAAAATAAATTTCGTAATAAGCGATAATGCAGCCAATGTAAAGAAAGCTATAATAGATTTAGGCTGGAAACATTACGGCTGCTACGGACATACCCTGAATCGCATCGTGCAAGATGCACTCCGAATAATACAAGACACGCTCGATAAAGTGAAGTGTATAGTTTGCCATTTTAAAACTAGCACCAGTGCCCTAGAGAGATTACTGAAGGCACAAACGCAAGAAAATCCAGATGCAATACCAAAGCGTCTTGTTCAAGAGGTTCCAACAAGATGGAATTCTACATTCTACATGCTGGAAAGATTTGTGAAGCTAGAAAGTTGCATCCATGCCACTATCGCCGTCTTAAAAAAAGACGGGGAAGTACGTCCAAAATGACATATACGGACAAAACGACACATTAGTGATATTTAAAAAACTACGCGGTATAAACTGTCAAAAGTTAGCCAGTCAAAAAGCACCTACACCGGAAATATACCATTGGACTTTTGAGAGCCGTATAAAATACAGAACGGACGCCATGTTGACATTTGTGTTTCGAGATTGGAAAGAAATTTGTTAGTGGTCATTTGTTTTTTGTTTTTCGGTAAGTTTTCTTTTGTTATTTTACTGTCCTATAATTTTATATTTCGAAGCATTTTGTGTTTGAAGAGATCGCGTAGAATTTAAAACATTATTGTCACTGCAACAAGATTATTGTTCGAATCGTTATATTTTTTGAGGTTATGTACAAAATGACATACAACCACTATAGACAAAACGACATAGTGTGTCATTTTGTCCGTAGAGATGGTGGTAAGATTTTTTTTAAGTAGGTACTCGTAATATAAATCTACGTAAATCTTTTTAATTTACAGAATGGCAATATGCCCCGAAATTATAAGAGGACTAGTAATCGGCAATCATGGAGTCAAGAAGCAAAGAAAAAAGCTATTGAAGCTGTTAAAGAGAAAAAAATGGGTTGGCTTCTGGCTTCTAAGACCTTCAAAGTGCCACAAGCTACATTAAGGCGGCATGCTTTGGAACAAAATAAAACAGTTGCCCTGCAGCAAAAGGTTTAGGCCGATTTGAGCTAACATTTCCTCTTGAAATTGAGAGACAATTGGTTGAGCACATCAAGCTACTTGAAACTCGCATGTTTGGGTTAACGCGTACAATGGTCCAGGAACTGGCTTTCGAATTGGCTGAAAAGAATGAGTTTTCACACAGTTTTAATAAAGATAAGGGTAAAGCTGGTCAGGAGTGGCTAGATGGATTTTTAAAACGCCATAAAGACATATCTTTACGAAAACCGGAGCTTACCTCCGCAGCCAGAGCCCAAGCTTTTAATAGACCTCAAGTAAAAAAGTTTTTCGATAACTATCAAGAATATATAGACAAACACAAATTGAACGCAAACCGGATCTACAATGTGGATGAATCGGGGCTGTCTACTGTCCAAAGACCTCAAAAGATCCTGGCTACCGCTGGCAGGAAGCAAGTAGGTGCCATTACAAGCGCGGAGCGGGGATCTAATGTGACAGTTGTGTGTTGCATGAACGCAGCTGGGTCGTATGTACCTCCTTTCATGATTTTCCCACGGAAAAATATGAAAATAGAGCTCGTGGATGAAGCACCAACTAGTACGGTAGGAGTAGCTCAAGAAAACGGGTGGATGACCACTGAAATTTTCGTGAAGTGGCTCCAGCATTTTTAAAGCTTTGTAAAAGCTAGTCAATATGATAAAGTCCTTCTTATTGTCGATGGCCATGCCAGCCATAAGTCATTCGAAGCTTTGAACTTTGCCAAGGAGAATGGAATCGAAATTGTTTGTCTTCCTCCACACTGCACCCATCGTATGCAGCCTCTAGATGTGTGCTTCTATGGACCGCTTAAGACATATTTTAACCAAGAGATTTCTGTCTGGCTTAGAAATCATCCAGGAAGAGTGGTGACAGCTCTTCAGATCGGATATTTATTTAATCAAGCTTATGGAAAGACTGCTTCAGTTCAAAATGCATGCAATGGTTTCAAAAACACTGGACTATGGCCAGTTAATCCAGACATATTTCCAGATCACTTTTTTGAACCAGCTGAAACAACAAATATGCCAATAGCTTCTACAGGTGATAACTCAGACTCAATCCAGGATCAGAACCTTCCATTGTTGCCAATAGAACCGGAGGCTGGCGAGATTATGGCCCAGGAAGAGAATAAGGCCCCTGAATCTTCATCAAAGCCATTCACTAGATTTTCAGTCACTAATGATATTCATAACACACTGACTGGCCCGTTAGACATTTCCCAACCATCCACCAGTTCATTTGCATCGACAAGTTCTTTAGCTGTTCCAATTAATATTATTTCTCCAGTTCCCAGTGGTAAATTTGTAAATGGACAGGGTAAACGAAAGCCAAAGAAACGAACGACAACATTTCTACTTACGTCATCACCAAATATGGCAGAATTAAAGTACAAACGAGAGATTGCAGCTGAAAAACCAACTCGTAAAAGGAAACAAGCAGTTACTAAGTCTCTTTACATTGATGATGACTCAGATGAAGAGCGCTCTGATCAAAAAAACGAAGAAGATGATTGTGCCTGTATTTACTGCAACGATCTCTACTCACGTTCAAAGCCTGGTGAGGGGTGGTTGAGGTGCAGGCGGTGCAGTTGTTGGGTTCACGCAGCCTGTGCTGATTTGCCAAAGCGTACCAAAAAATTTGTTTGCGAATTGTGCAATTAATTTTATTTGTTATCTCTTATTTTATCATTTTTGTTAAGTTGATGACTGTGTATGTCATTTAGTCCATGCGACTCGTGTCGTTTTGTCCATATGGTATGGACAAAACGGATTTTTCTTGATCTTCATTTAATACTAAATATTTTTGTAAGTGTTGATTTTTCTGACCAAATCTATATGATTTCTGTTAACCAATTAATATAAGCAAAGTTGTAAGAAAAAAATATGTTCCTATTATGAATAATATTAAAGTTATTGATGATTAATAAAACGATATGTCATTTTGGACGTACTTCCTCTACCACTTATATCAAACGAGGAGTGGACAATGTTTGCAGAACTTTGCAGAGTGTTGAAACCTTTCGATGAAGCTACCAAAGCGATGAGTGGAGAAAATTATATTACGGCTAGCACCATAATTGTTATGACCAGGTGTTTATCGGGATCGTGTCACCAGCTCATGGAACTTAATTTTTTAGATGCAACGAAGTCAGTGATTTCCGCACTTCACTCCGGGCTAAAAACGCGCTTTGAAGGGGTGAAGAGGAGCGGGACGTTTAGTGTTTGCACATTCCTGGATCCCCGTTACAAAATGACTGTATTTTCAGACCAGCAAGAAGCTGCCAGAACAAAAACAAAAGTTGAGGAAATGGTGGCAGGTATTATTAACACACAGTGTGACAGTTGTAATCAGTCAACCATGTCTCCTGCAGCTGACCCCATCTCCATGGACAAATTTTCGCCTTGGTCTATTCTAGAGTCTATAGTAGGCAAACAATAACAGACTAGCAGTGGCACTCCTTGGTCACGCGCAATACGAGAAGTAGACGCTTACGTAAAAGACGATACTTTGGCAGTTTTTGATAAAAACGGAAAGTTTAATTCTCCACATTTATCCAAATTTAGCTGTTTTACTACGAAGATACGGAAACATAGTCGCTACCTCCGTTCCTTGTGAGCGAATATTTAGTAAAACTGGTCTTACAATAAATGACCGTCGTACCCGTCTGAAAACAAGCAAAGTGGCCCAACTAACTTACTTAAATGTTAATTTGGATCCAAATCGATTCAAATTGTAAATTTAATACAGCTAAAGTGAAAAACTCGTAATTGTATATAAACTATAAAGTGTAAATAGAAAAACAATGTATAAAAAATCAAATGAACTTTTAAATACGCCTGCAATATTCTGTACATCATAAAAAAATATTTCAAATCAAAATTTTGCAGACAGTCTTCAGCCTGGAAAAGTATGAAAGGGAGTTCAACTGATCATCAAATTATATACCTAGTCAAATTAGTCGCATAGCCATATTTATATTCAATACTATGTAGTATGTAGGTATTGTAACGTATTCATAGTCAAAACACTTTTTTACCACATTAGTTTCAATTTCAAGATATGTACCTACGCGACTGTCAATGTATAAGACTCTATGTAACATAGAACTAGATTTTTCAGATACAAACCTAATAACCTTAACGTTTTTGTAGTCATAACTCATAAGCATATCATCCTACTTCACAAAACACACACAGGAGTAACTAGTTACAAAAATAAGCAGTTTTGAAACTAGTTACTTAAAAAACATG
>DWBC01000051.1:0-10975 GCA_018237325.1 Calydna sturnula
CATTAATTGACAAATGTGTACGTAAGCATGGGGGGAGGGGGTAAGAGCTTTGCTTACTTTTGCTGACAAGTCTGTGACAAGACAAGTGACAAATCTGCTTACGTAATACTTGAACGGCCCCATAGTTCATTTCGATCTATGACAAATGAATATCGTTTACACGGCTATGGCTGATATATTACTGGCTACTGGAATATATAAAATCACATTTGCAAGTAGCTTAATTTTGATGTAACAATTTTAGTGACTGATCTCGACAGGCTTAACGAAGTGAGGGATTAAGTTATGAGGGAAGTGATGAATATGTAGAAATAAGAAATTAGTAGTTATTGCTTATACTGTGACTATTCACACGGATTCTATAGTTTATATTATTAAAACTACCCCAAACTTACTTGGTTTTTTGGATTATTTAAACTTAGGTAAGTAGGTATATACAATAGAAGAAAAACGTATTTGTATGAATAACAGTACCGTAGGTTTTAATATTGCTTGCGATATTAATTTAATCCACTGTGTTGCCGATAGGCTTTCTTTGACCCTTTAAGTTGGTTAAATATTCAAATTAAATCATCCCGCCCAACTAAATAACGAATGTTGGTGTTAGTAGAGTATGGTTTTAATTTTGGTTAGGAAAAAAAGTCAGGACTGGGCACGTTAATTACATTTTAAGACAAAAATATAAAGTAAATGAAATATCAGAGCGTGAGATCCGTCATATGAAAATTGCTTGGAAATATTTAAGTCAGGTAAGACGTTTCTGTTACAGAAACGGTAGTTCTAAGATTAGTTGTCCAAATAAAGAGTTAGTCCAAGAATAATAAACGCAATAGCAACAATCTAGAAGTCCCTAATATATATGCACGTTTTATTAAATTAACACAATTTTAGGTATTTTTTTCCAACTCGGTAACACTGACTAAATTAATAAAATTGCCAGCAAATCTTCGACAAGAGTCCCAGTATAACCAGTACAAAATTTAAAATTTTGCCAAAAAATATAGCTCACTGTGTGTCACTTGGGCTAAGCACTTAGAAGTCGAGGCTTAGGAGGTCGTTGGGAATCGATTAATGCCCGATTTCACCGACGTCTTTTAGCATTAGGGGACTTCTACACATAATTATGTAAAATTGAATTTGAGCCCTATACGGGTTATATAGGGTTCAGATTCAATTTCACCTAATTATGTTTAGGGATCCCATAATGATAAAAGACGTTGGTGAAATCGGGCACAAGACACCTGACACACAAATTTATTTTTAATTAACTTTAATAAATAACTTTTTATCTTTTTTTAACAAATAACTTTTTATCTATAATGTCCAAATATTATCTACATGTTATCTGTGATTATTTCATGCAACAGCAGCAGTGTAGTCAGTTTTATCTGTAGATGTACAGTTTTTAGATTAGTTTAGCTTAAATATTGTTTACTTACTTGGGATTCCCCGCGAATGGTTTCAACATTTTCAATTATTTTTAAATATAATTTTATTTGACTTAATGTTAGACAATTTTAGAATTTAATTTGATCAAAAATCAATTACATGATTTTTATAATGTATTACATTTATTTAATAACAAAAGTAATAAAAATGTAGTTTTAGTTTTTTTAATTTGACATTTGCTGTTTTCTAATTTTTTTCAAGCATAACTACAGCTTTGCTCCATACGTAGTATCTCCGTTAAATCTGTGCTTTGCTCTATGCTGGGGTTGGCAACACCGACCAGCAGAGATATTTTAGGTTATGTTAGGTGTTTACTAAATAACTAGATAAAACAATATAAACTAAAATGGGTGGCAAAAATAATAAAAAACGAAAAAGAAGTCACAAGATGGACGTAGTTGAAGAAAACAAACACGCAGAAGAATTACTACGAAAAAATTTCGATACAGAACAATCAAATAAAAATAAAGAAATAAAGCCCGATTTAAAAAGGAAATTTGGTGAAAATGAGGAATCTGAAACTGAAGAAAGTTCTAAAAAAGTGAAGAAGAAAAAGAAACAATTATTAGCACCTGAAACTTCTGGCAAGAAAACTAAATCTATAAGACAAATGAAACGAGAAAAATTTGCCCAGCGACAAGCTGAAGCGGAAGCAGCAGCTAAAGATAATTTGAAATCCGAGTGCATTAATTATCTGACACAATGGAAGCATGACAGGCAAAACTGGAAGTTCATGAAAATCAAACAAATGTGGTTGTTCAAAAACAAATTTTCAGTTTCCCGTGTCCCAGAAGAATCGTGGCCAACTTTGTTAGAATATTTTGAATCTGCAAAAGGTAATATTAGAAAAATGTTATTAGACGATGCTCACAAAGTTATCAAACAAATGGATGATTGGTCCGAACAATCAAAGGAAGATGAAAATGACAATGAGGAATCACAAGTACAGAAGCCAGACGAGTCTGTCTACCGAAGAGCAAGAAGCCTAATTCAATGTTTAGAGGAATAATACAAGTCATATTTTTTAAACATTTTATTGTAACTACATAGAGTAACAAAAATAATTTAATAATAATTGTATTTTTTTAATTACCTGGTATTTTTAAACTCATTGTAACTAAATGCTAATAAAAGTTTAAGCTTTTACTTTAGCTTCATCTGCTGAGGCAAATTGTTCAATCCACTTTTTAAGTTTATCCGTATCTTGCAGTCCAACTAATCTCTGTTGGACTTTACCATTCTTGATGGCTACAAGAACTGGGACTGAGTTAACCTCATAATCAAGTGCTAAATCTGTTTGTTCATCAATATCCACCTTAGCCAAGAGTACCTTGCCCTTACTTTCAGATATTATAGATTCAAGGCGCGGCGTTAACAGTCTGCAAGGGTTACACCATCTACAAACATAAAATAGCTTAGATATATATCTAGTTAATCATAAATACTTTAATCCTTATCCATAAAATTTACGTACGTTGCAAAAAAATCAACTACAACTGGTACTTTACTATTGATGACTTTGTCCTTAAAATCGTCTGTGCTTTGAATTTTTACAATATTTCTATTCATAGAGGTTAATGAAATGTTTCTTGCGGTATTTGTTACCAAAAACTGCCATTGAACTTTAGTTAAAATATTCTTTGTCAGCATTTTTATAAAATTACACAAAATTTGCAAAGAATTTCGTCACGCCAAAACTTATGTCAGAAAAACACTCAAAAATTTTGCAAAATGTAAATGTCATTGTCAGTCGATATCGATATTGTTACTATAAAATTAAAGCAAAAGAAACCGAGCCCATTATAGCAGTAGTTTTATTTTTCCAAAATAATTTTTAATCCCCCAGCTGCAGAGATTCTAGTTTCTACAGAACATAAATTAAAAGCGTCTAAGTAACACTACATGTGTTGCCGCTATTTAATATTTATGTGCTAACTAAACTTGTGTAACTCATGAGTGACTGACAAAAAAGATATATATTCCAAGAAAAGAGTTATTAACTCAGTAACTCTTTATCATTCAAACTATATCTTTGCATGAAAGGTTGATTTCGTACAAATAGATCCTAGCGGAATAGAATGAAATGAAAGATTTATATATCAGGGACTCGAAAAAGAGGACATAATTAAACGGAAAATTGCTTGATCCTAAACTCTATTTCAATATATATAAGACATATTTTCGTTTGCAGATAATACGTAATTATACATAATACGGTTTTGGAAAGTTTGTTTGTTTACATATTTTTTTAATAACAATTGAAACTGCAAAATAAGTACGCTACAGCCGGACTATGCAAAAAAAAAACAAAATTTACTTAGAACTTACTTTAATTCGAATAAAAATTAATTACATTAAAATCTATAATTAAGTCTAAACCTAGTGACCTATCCGAAGTGAGGATTATAAGTGTCCGCTTCTTGTCGTCCACGGGGCTCGGCGGTGACGCTGGCCTCGTGCCTCACGTTGTCGTTACTCAGCTCTTTCCGTTAACTCGTGGAAAAATGAGGTAACACGCGCAGGTGGCGGTTTTGTGCCATCAGCGCGATTCTTAGTAGCTAGGTACGTAACACCTCCCCCCGAAGAACATCAACTATTTTAGAACCTTGAGAGAAAATGTTGGTGGTAGGTCCGTGCAACTCGGAGGTTCAGGAGTCTGCTCCATCTCAGGGTCAGCTGCTCTTTCTATTACCTTATGGGGTTTCGTGACTCGGAATCGATATATTAAGAACATAATCGTAGCAACTATGATCGTCGTGGTTACGTAGAAAGGTACAGTCGTGTGGTACAGTACTTGTAGTTTCTCGGGTTCCATTGGATGCTGCATATCTATGTTATCTTGAATCCTGTGAAGTTGGTTAAGATTCATACTATGTAGTTTAAACGTAGGCTGTGATAGTGTAGGCACTTCTATGTTAGTGCTAATTTTCGTTATCTTAATGGGTTGTCCTTGTAGTTGATCGTTGATATTGGCTATGGTAAAGACTTCTGTCTTTATAACACAATTGAGGGGTAACGTGATTAGATAGCTGCCTTTGAGTGTACTGTGTTCGTCTTGGTTACATATCATGGTGATTTTTGTAGGTGTCGGGAACGTTATGGTATAATGTCGATCGTCCAATTTTTCCATGGCTTGTTGTGATAATGAGACGGTGGTCTCATTGCATGAGTTACTGAGTATTTGCGAGCGAATAAGATTTTGAATACAGTCAGGTTTGGTCCTAATGTGGTGATTAAACTTTTCTTCGCAGAGATACCGGTCTTTATACTTCGGGCATTCAGCCTCTATGTACACGTACGAATTCTCATTGGTTGCTATAAATGGGAACGATGGAATAAGGATATGGTTATTTTTATTAGGGACTATAGCTAACTTATACAAGGTAAATGAAATTGGACTTATTATAGGGAAACTAAATACAAATACTATCCTATTCTCGCTATAGTAAGAGCCAGGTCTTATTAAGTTATAATACTCTCTAAGTTCTAAATCTAATATCTCGTTCCTATTATATAATTTTTTTATCTTAACTATCATAGAACTAAGTACGTCTATTCTTAACATAGAATGGTGCGTGCTCGATGCACCCGTAAAAGCTAAAGTATCTTCGATACGTTTTAAGTCGTCTACTAAATCGTTAACATTATTAGTAATAATACTTAGCATTTGGGAGAGCTTCGCGTATTTTAACATCGTATACTCGGCATGCACATTTTTGTCTAATAGTGATATAAGCGTGCTATTAATTACTTGCTGATTATCTACTAACATGTCAATTAATTCGGTATGTCTGTTCATCCAGTCTTTGCTAAGACTAATATGGTGGTTAAATTCTGTAGTTAAGTCGTTTTGATTTTTTTCAAAACTCTTTAGAATGTTATCGTATTTTAAAGCGTCGGAATAGTCTAAATTTCCTGTAATACTCTTAATAATCGAACCTAAACCGTCTATTAATCCTCTTTTCAATCTACTAGACTCTAAACTTTTTAATTGAATGGAAGCTGTGTCTAATCTATCGCTAAGATAATCGATCTGAAACTCGTATAAAGCATATGTATAATTATCTAAACGTACTTTCACGTCCGTCATTTGGTTACGGATAGTGTCGAATTGTTCCCTAATGATGTTAAGGTCTGTATACTGTAGGAAGCTATGGTAGTGGGTAATAATATTCGTCGGTCCCATTTTAAATGGTAGTAGTCCAGGTCCATCGTCCAGGTTATCCAACCTTATTTCGTGTGCTTGTGTCAAATGAAGTGTCAGTAGTATCGGTACCCTGAAATAATTTAGAGCTATTAGGGACTCGTTTTAATCTAGATTTTGCGATGGGGTTTCGTTTTTTGGATGTGTATATATGTATGGGTAAATCTGCTAAGACAGTGTCGTGAGTGTAGCGTGGGGCTAGTTTCTGTCGGCTAGCTGCGGGGTTTTTAATAAATACTTGTTGCTGAGGTTGATATTCGACCTCGGGCTCACGGGTTTTGTTCCTATTTTCAATTAATGCGGTGCGGTTGGCTAGAGAAGATTCGTTAATCATCTCGTAGACCCTTTGCATTTGTTCCCTATGTGTCTGCGTATATTGTTGCAACAAATGAGATGTAATGTCGATGTCAAGTGGGCTACGTGGGTCTGTATGTCCTAGTATTAAGTCATAAGGTCTACACCTGGTGAAACTGTGGATTGAACTATTATAGGCTATTATCGCATATGGCATAAGATTAATTACCGGCTCTTCTCGCTGCTGTAATTTAAGAATGCGTAAGTGTTCAAGCAGAGTCGAGTGAAAACGCTCTATATTTCCATTGTCGTTCGGCGAGTGAGGGAGTGTCTTATGATGCATAATTTTATGAAGACGAAGAAATTCTGAAAACATTTGGTTAGTAAATTCGGTACCTTGGTCCGACACGATCGTATAAGGCAGACCATGGTGGGTACAAAAGGTTAGTAAGGCTTGAAGGATGCTTATTGCGGTGCCATCTCGTAAATGGTAGGCTTGCCCGTATTTAGAGAACACATCTATAAAAGTTATATATTTTTCATTCTGCGCTGTAAATAAATCTAAATGGACAATTTCAAATGGTTTTGTTGCAGGGGGTACAATATTAAACTGAGGGCGTATAGGGTGTCTATCGTATTTTGCCTGTCCACATATGTTACACTCATTTATAAATTTTGTTATGTCGTTTTTCATTTTTGGCCAATAATACCTACTAGACAGAGATAAGTAACACTCATTAATGCCACGGTGATTGGTTTTACCGTCATGATAGTGCCTGATAAGATCCTGCTGCCTTAGATACTCCTTAACATTTTCTATTTCATGTTTTACACAAACTAGATTCATGCTAGAGCTCTTAAATTTATCTTGTAATATAGGTATTATTTTATACATGGCAAGGGGCGGATTCATTAAAATACCTGTTCGTATTTTGGGACTAACATATTCTTTGATCGTGTTAATTAAATCATTTTCTAAGTTTTTCTCGGATAGTTGTATAACTGTACGAGTGTGAGTCTCAAAAGGTTTGGAAACGGTCGGTCTTTTCTTAATATCGCCTACGATAGTCAAGTGTATCTGTCTACGGAACTTATTTAAGGGTTCGTCAGTTATAGGAATTTTTAAAATAGGGTTCTCTTGGTCTGTATGTACAGTAATGGTGCTGGAACCTCCCATAGAAGGTGGTTGTTCTGTCGGATTGGCGATGATTGAGCTGGTCTCCTCGTTAGAGATTTCTATTCGGGATAACGCGTCGGCGTTTGTGTTACATTTACCCTTTTTGTACACTACGGTAAAGTCAAATTCGCTAAGTTTGAGTCGCCACCTTGTCAGTCTAGAGTTTGGTTCTTTTAGGTTCATCATCCACTGTAATGGCTTATGGTCTGTTACAATTTTGAACTTTCGTCCAAAAAGGTAAGGGCGGAAATACTTTGTGGCCCACACGATAGCGAGTAACTCCTTTTCTATAGTGCTGTAATTAATTTCACTTTCGTTTAATGTACGTGAAGCGTACGATATCGGTTTATCCGAACCTATAGGCCCTTGAGATAGGACAGCACCGAGGGCAAAGTTTGAGCTATCCGTTGTCAGCACAAAGTCTTTCGTGAAGTCAGGGTATGCCAGTATGGGGTCGTTTGTCAGTAAAGTCTTACATTTTTCAAAACAACCTATGTAATTCGAGTCGAAATTGATCTTTCTACCTTTTTTGAGACATAAAGTTAATGGTTTAGTCAGCTTAGCGAAGTCGGGGATAAATTTCCTATAATAACCTAGTAGGCCTAAAAATTGCTTTATCTCTTTGGGGGTTTTAGGTAAGGGGTAGTTTTGAATTGCTGTTACTTTATCAGGGTTAGGTTTGACACCGTCTCGGCTTATAATATGCCCAAGAAAAGTCGTTTCTAATTTTAAGAATTCCGACTTGTCTAGTTGAATTTTAAAGTTGGATTCTCTCAGTCTACTAAATACTTTCTCAAGATTGATGATATGCTCCTGTAAAGAGGTACTAAATATGACTACGTCATCAAGATAGACCAGGCAAACGACGTTTTGCAGCCCTCTGAGGACATTATCCATCACTCTTTGAAAAGTGGATGGAGAATTCTTCAGGCCCATTGGCATACGTAAAAATTCGAAGTGCCCGTGCTCTACGTTGAAGGCTGTCTTGGGAATGTCTTTATTATTTAATTCTACCTGGTAAAACCCGCTAGCTAAATCTAAAGTAGTGAAATATTGGCATTTCCCTAACTTGTCAAGGACGTCAGTGATGTTAGGAATAGGATATTTGTCATTGATTGTTTTCTCGTTTAGTTTTCGGAAGTCTACTACAAGTCTCCATTTCTGTTTGCCAGAAGCGTCAGATTTTTTAGGAACTAACCAGATTGGTGAGCTCCAGGCAGAGTCGGATGGTCTGATGATACCTTGGTCTAACATTTTTGCTATTTGGTCTCTTACTTCTTGTCTATGTACAAAAGGATAGCGGTAGCTCTTTGTGTAAACGGGGATTTCGTCTGTCGTGTTAATGCAGTGTTTAATTTTATTGGTAAAAGTCAGCGGTTCGTCCTCGAGGTGAAACACATCAGAGTATTTCGAACATAGAGCGACTAAGTTAGCCTTTTCCTCCTCGTTCAAATGATTCATACGTAAGCGCGATATAACGTCTTTAACGCGCGGAGTAACCTGCTGAGTGCACTCTACGTTAAACATGCTCGCGTGCGGATAGCTATCTAAGCAAAGGATGACGTCATTATTAGATGGATTTTCAATCTCCACTATTCCGCGGTTATTTTTTACGGTCGTTGTACACTCTCGTAAAATGCAATTACATATTATTTGTTCCTCTAGAAAAACATCACCGTCCGGGGTGTTAATCGGAATACGTACTAACTTAGAACTATTCGAGGGTATTATATCCTCATACAAATTAACATTACGGGAGTTATACATATGTATAGGATTAGTGGCATTCTGCGTTAGTAATTTACAGTTTTTTAAATCTATTTTTGCCTCCCATTTAGTGAGCAAATCTAATCCGATCAGGCCGTCAAAGTAATTATGGAACTTGTAGACGAATAACTTAATATCCTCGGTGTCATTAAATTCCTGGAAACAAGGCAAGGTTATAGAGAACTTATTTCTTGATGTCGCGTGCACATTTGTTACTTCAAAGGGATCATAATTTAATTTAATATGCGAAAAGTATCTATCTACAGTTTCTGGACTAATAAAAGATTGGTTAGCGCCCGTATCTATCAATAGCTTTAAAGGTGGATTATCTATTTGTATGTAAGGTAATTGACGCTGGCTTTGGAGATTTATCTCTATTTTGGCCTTTTTGATTTGGCTATTAATTGAAAATTTTCTTCGTTACTACTCGAAACCTCGTCATCATTATTTTGACCTTTGGATGTCGACGGTTGGGCTACCTCGTATTCGTTATCGTGGTAATGAGTATGGTCGGAGTAGGGGTTTGGCAAATAGTAGGGGTAATATGTATAGTCATTGTCACTGTAACTTGACACGTATTGGCTGTCTTCGTAGTAAGGATTGTATTCCCAGTCAGTGTAATAGTTACTGTCATCATGGTCATTATAACACTCGTTAATGTTCACATCTCTACTCTTAAAATAATTAGTGGGTGGTGGATTACCTCGTTTAGACCAATCCCATCCGGATGGTGGTAGCGGTTTCGATACGTAATGGCTTACACCGCTCATAGGCTTAGGTTGGTTATTGTGTGACACTTTAAATACATTACTATTAGGATTATAACTAGGTGGGCGTGCACCGAACATTTGTTGAGTGCGCGTGGGCATGCGCATCGGTTGATGCTGACCGAAACGTGGCAGTCTAGGTAACATCGCCATCGGCGAAATGCCACGCATGTTAGGAATGGTAGGGGACATGGGATTTTGATTAAATGAGTAAGGTCTTGGCGTCTGGTAATGAGAGTTATTCATAGGAGGGGTTAATTTATTATTGAAATTAAATTTGTTGCTATGAGAGCTATGATCACGGTCGCGCTGTTGCAAATATAATACATTCAACTCCTCTTGAACATACTCTAAAGCTTTTTCGACTGTGTCGGGTCTCATACACCGTATGCGTGACCCTAACGGTTCTTTAAGGCCGCGCACAAATGCCTGTAACGTTAGTTTTTTATATAAATTTCTTTTAGCCATAATAGTAGTTTCCAAAGTTTCGTGAAGAGTTATGTAGGTCATGATGGTACTGAATAGGGTACAACATTTGTCGTAAAACTCTTGAGGCGTTTGACTACCCTGTGTCTGTAGTGCTAAGTCGTTATAAAGGGCGGTTTCGTCTCTCTGGTCCGTGAAATTGTTTATTAATACATTCCTAATACCTATCCAATTATCGGGTATGCCGTTCGAGTTAATGGTTCGTGCGGCAGAACCCGTGATTTTATTTAAAATGCCATTTAACACTGTTAGATTTTGGAGATCGTTTTCTCCTCCCGCTCTTACATAGGTAACTACCAAACTATCACAAAGCCTTATGAATCTAGTTAATATATGCGGGTTTCCGTCGAATTCGGGAACCACGCGGAGAGCCTTAAAAATCGCATCTAGCTCCTGCGACATTTCTAACCTATTTATATTTCTATTAAAATCACTAATTTCTTCCCTACGTGACCGTTGACGATCAACAGCCTTCGGGGTCCTCCCGGTGCGAGGGTGGAAAATTTTGGATATGGAAACTTATAACATAAAAGGAGAGCAACACAAGAGTAAATTCTATGTGTACTTACATGAACATTTTAGTTTTCGTTGCGGTATCGAAGTTCAGATGTGTCCGGCCGCAGACTCGTAGAATGAGATACCCGGTGAAGACTAAAGAGCCTATCGTCGACGCGATTTCGCGGGGACTCAACTTTTTCTATTTTTGGAAAAAGGAATCCTTTCGAAACGACCCGGATATCCTACCGACTGCGCCAAATAAGTACGCTACAGCCGGACTATGCAAAAAAAACCAAAATTTACTTAGAACTTACTTTAATTCGAATAAAAATT
>DWBC01000052.1:0-10969 GCA_018237325.1 Calydna sturnula
CCGACTCGCACTTGGCCGTTTTTCATCATTATTTGATCCAGATCTGATCATAAATGGTTTTATTATCATTAGATCTGGACCTCAATTTTTCTGTGTCAAGCTGCGATTAATATCCGACTTTCCTCTCAAGCAGCTCGTTAGAGGCGAATGTCCACCTTGATGTTTGCCTTCGTTCACCATCATTGAAAAAAATATTTATTTGTTAGCACACGCCTAGCCACAGGATGTATGAGGTCCCGGGTTCTAGAATATATTTTTGAGCACTATCTCCGTGCTAGGGATTTTTTATAAATTTTAAACATAAAAATTATAATATTCAATTTTAAGAAAAAAATATTTCGTCACTTGTGAGACTTGAACTCACATACCCCATTCCGTTCCGGGTTCTTCCCATGACTCAAATGGGGCATTTCCACTAGCATCTAGCATTAGCTTAATACCTCTACCACAACCAAATAATTTGCTTGCTCTTGGGATTTGATAAATTTTCTCCCTCCCTTAAACTAATAAGTATTGGGCATAGGGAGCAGCTGGATTAAAAGAAAGTATCGGTGTATAAATGAGTAAAGATACGCTCCACTGGTTCGGATATGCAGAGAGAATGGATGACGACATGTTGGCAAAACGGATATAGGTAAGTACAATTCGAATTCGGATGTAGCCTAACGCACTTACACCAAATTGGACAGACGTTACTTGAAGGTGTCAAGAGTCTCCGGAACTGGCGGAAATGCATGAGAAGAGTAATGAACTCCGATGACGCGGAAATGGTATGGCAAGACCGTATAGTTTGCAACTTGCCTCTCTCCCTACCCGTAAAGGATCTGGCGTGAAGTTATGTTGTTGTAAAACTGTAATTAGTTACATAAAGAGGAATAACATCTATTCTCAAAGAAGATATCCTTCTTTTAGGACGCCTAGATTTAATTTTAGAACTATTTGACATAAAAACTTGACTTATTTAATGTCAATGTTTTGGCAATGTCAAAGTGTAAATTTATATTTACTTTGTAATTTTACAACAATTTTTAAGAAATTCTCGTGTTATTCGTCGTTTAAGGCGGCAAGTATGATGCTTAGGTGACATCAATGTGTTGAAATGTCGTAGTTTCGATCTCTACGGAATGTTACTGTTTAGTACACGTCATGTATTTTGTTAGGTAAGGTCTATGATATTAAAAAGTATAGGTACCTACTGACTAAAGTTGTTACTCGTGTACGTTAAGAATCTTACACTAAGGTTGTTAAAGGATTATTTTTCCAGCGACTGGTCTAAAAGTTGGGGTGGAGTTTAGTGTAGACTCAAATCGGTTCCGTATAATCGTTTTGCGCTTTCCTACCGCCATAATGGCAATGTTTGGCATTGGTTCGCCATTGCTTAATGTCAATACCCCTAGCTTCTGGACATTTTTGACATCACAGATTTGGGAGGTACTGTCTGGAGACTGGAGTGCTATCTGATAGCAAGATGTCTAATTTCACTAAAACTATTTTGAAATTTTATTAAAAAATCGACCGGTTTTAAGTTTCGAATTTCATAAGTTTTCCTTGACGGGCCGCTTTTGTAATCAATATTGTGATAAGAGTACACACAACACGAGTAATAACTTACAGATAATTTTGTCGATATGTAAAAATCTTAATCTAAGAATCTAGCACTGTCAAGAATTAACGCATATAATTCAATTAATCGATAAATACTTTACGTTTACCTTATGTACTTAAGGTACCTTAAGCTAAGCGATAGCACGCTTAATTTTTACGCATCTTTACGCGTGTATAAGATTTTTTGGATAGAAACGATTGGATACGTTAGATTATTCGCACTATTTCACATTAAATTTATAACTTCGGCGAGTGTGAGTTTTGTGGGCTGCTGCTACTTTATGACGACGCTAGACCACGCACTGCCCAACAGACGGCTCCAAAATGAAAGAGCTTCAATTGGAATGTATAAGACATCCACCGTAAGACTGCTCAAACTGAAGGTAATAACCATTTTTTCTCGAAATTTGGTTAACTTCAACTCCGGTGGGGCAGTATAAACCGCCTTCATAGATTTTCTTGATTTCCGTCGGAATGGCTTTATTAGGAAAGGGATCAATGAACTGCCTATGAGATGGCACAAGTGCATTATAACAATGGTTCATACTTTACAAATATTCGACGTTTTGTTTCTCCTATATCAAACGCTAATTTTAAATGTAAGGAAGGACCTAAGGGCTTAGATCAAGTCCTGTAATGTTGTTGAACTATATTCATCTATTTAATGACCACGATCGCAACGGTAAATTAATCTATAGCTTAAACGCAGTAAAACTCAAAAACTGGAATTATGCCTGGATAATACCGGTTCTATTCATTGCGTAGGTAACAGTGGTGGGTTGCTAATTCCGGCGTATACTGAAAATGGCCTGACGTACATTAGTAGCCATTGCTCGACACCTACAAGTTATTTAACGTCATTATCGCTTGGCACCGGAGTTTACAACCCCTTGGCCAGTTACGCAGTAGACCATATCAGGCAAATTACCTTATCTTACCATCAAGAAAATCACCTACTTGTTTGCTTCGCTATGCCACAATAAGCACTATCATGTCGCTACTCCCCATTGGTAGAAGCCTAGCAGTACCCCGTGACATGACTGGAGGCAATTCTTCCACCATAAGAAATATAATTATGAATGAAAAAATAATTTACACGAATTGAACTTACCACAAAGTAAGTAGTTTAGTTGCTTATATTCTGAGTATGAGTTCTAAACAACGAATGACATACACAACAAATACTTAAATCGGTTTACATGTATTTACACAGAAACGTAAACATTTATGGTCAGCGCACAAATGAACCTGAACCTCGTGCAACCTAGGCATGTGCGTTAACAGCTAAGGCAACTAGTCGATCAGTTATACTTAATTAGATAGTTTAGATATATATCTAGATTTGGTAGATACTAATGAGTGCACGTGATTACAGATGTACAAACTGTTACGCGTATACTAATGTGAGATGTGATTATAAGTGTTAGAAGTAACAGTTGTCTGTATAACAAGTCTATACAAGATATAAGGACTTCAGCAAGACACAGTCAAAATGAAGAAAACGGATAAAGAACGTACAGTGGCTCCAAAGTGTTCGTGCAATTCATGCACATACCGTCGACAGTCATCGAAACACCTAGCTAAAGTATCCAGAATTAATGTATTACACAAACATATTTCACGTAAAGAAAAAAAACTTGTCGAGAAATTAACCAGAACAAGGGCTGTTTATGATGATTTGAGGGCTCGGTTGATCTCAGAAAGTAGGCTAAGCTTAATTGCAGAACCTGATTTAAACTCTAAAAGAAAATTGTCTGAAATATACAATCAAAAAAAAAAAGACAATGCTATATTAGAGTTGGTGAAGTTACTTGATCAAGGTGTTGATTTAAGTTCAAAATTAGACAATTGTTGTAGTTGCTGCAGTTGTTTATCTTATGCTCACAGGCGTTATGAACATATAGATAGAGGACAAAAATTCAAACCTGGACGTAAAAAAAAAATAAAGAAAATCCAGCATCATAAACAGAGAGGAGGTAGGTTAGGAGATAAAGAAGAACATCGTAGAGCAAAAAAATTAAGGTTTGAACCTAAGTATATCAAATCCGAGCCATGTATTTGTGCCATTAAATTGAGCAATATAATTAAAACACATTCAAAGTTTTTGATGAAAGTTGTTAAGCGGAATCACTCAGCCCCAAATATGAAATTGATAGAAACTCCTCAAGTATTTTTTAAAAATCCTGGAAAAAGAGACGGTAAATCATCGTTTGAAATTATTCATGAATCTGTTAGAAATGTAAAGGAAATAATACAAAATGGCGCAAAGAAATTAAAAGAATCAAAAAATCAACTAAAAGAAAATATACAAGTTGTTGCCAAAAAATCCCTTGAAAAAGTAAGAAGGAGTAAAGATAAACAACATAACATGATTTGTGAATGCCCTGAAATCGCTCTTGAATTTGAAGGTATATCGGATTTGAATAATCAAAGACGTACTAAAAAATCAATATTAGGACTAAGCAAAGTGAAAGCATCAAAAGATCAATTTAAACATAGTCTGCACGAAGGTGCAAAAAAAATTAAAAAGTACACAGATCAATTTAAAGAAAATATACAAATTGCTGCAAAGACTTCATTAGAAAAAATGAAACGAATAACAGATAAACAAAAAAAAATCACGTGTGAATGTCCTGAATTTCAAATTGATGAGGATATGGAAGTAAGTAAAGCAAAAACAATTAAAAAATACACAGATCAAATTAAAGAAAATATACAAGTTGCTGCAAAAACGTCGTTGGAAAAAATCAAGCAAATAAGAGATAGACAGAAAATGGTCACGTGTGAATGCCCTGAATTTCAAATTGATGAGGATATAGAACTAAGAAGAGCGAAAAAATTAAAAAAGTACACAGATCAAATTAAAGAAAATATACAAATCGCAGCAAAAACTTCGTTAGAAAAAATGAAACGAATAATAGATAAACAGAAAAAGGTCGCATGTGAATGCCCTGAATTTCAAATTAATGAAGACATGGAAATAAGAAGAGCAAACAAAATTACAAATTACACAGATCAAATTAAAGAAGATATACAAATCGAACCAAAATCGTCGTTAGAAAATTTTAAACGCAGAAAAGATAAGCAGAGAAAGGTCTCGTGTGATTGTCCTGAATTTCAAATTAGTTACGATACGAAACTCAAAAACTTCGTCAAAAATCGTGGCAAAAAAGGACCAAGATTAATTACCGCAAAAAAATCTTTAGAAAAAATTCAAAATACTACAGATAAACTGAATCAAAATATCAAATCAAATACAATAAAAATTATAAAAGCAGGACATAACATTGCCACCAAAATAAAAAAAGATTCTTTAAACAAATTTAAGGACGATCTTCAGAAAAAGAAATTTTTAGAGGAATGGACGTGTGAACCTATATGCGTTAAAGATATATGTGCACCTGAAGTGTGTTTTGAAAAATTGTATAGAAAACAGAAAAATAAAGCAAAGGGACTTTATAACGAATCAGGAAAAGAATTTTCTGTCAAGACTAAAATTAAAACAGACAAACAAAAGCAAAAAAGTATTTTTGACAAACAATCGGGTATATATAACGATAAACGAATTGGTGTCGATGCACGTTTGAACACGAAAAAAATTGAATCAAATAATAAAAAGCATAGACATAAAGCAACGCGAGCCGCAAAAGTAATAAATGAATTTAAAATTGATGGTAAACCCCGTCAGGTTGATCGATTTGTATCTTCAATTAGTTTTCGTGTGGGATCAAGAGAGAGGCCTGAATTAGCCAAACAATTCTCTTCTAGGCTTAAAGTGTCGAATCCTTCTTATATGATTAAACAGACGCATAATATTAAAAAATCTCCAAATCCTCAAATTAGGAAACATCAACAAGGATATCAATTCATTGTAAATAAATCTAAAGAGAATCTTTCAAAACGTCAATTAAAGCGTTGTTTTTGTTCATTTATTTTGAAAACAAAAAGAATCAAACGATATCCAAAAAAATCGATGAAAGTAACTTCCATGGTTGGATCATTTCAGTCGAGTAAACATATGAATTTGGGATGTAGCATTGATCCGTCACCGTGTATATGTATAAATCAAGTATGTGATCCTCTCCAATGTTACAACTCTTTAGAAATGAGACCTAAAGGTGATGTAATGAACAGTGTTATGAAATTCAGTAAATTTGGGAGATACAAAAGCAAAGAAGCGCTACGTTTGCAACGTCACATGCCATGCAATAAACCTTTAACTGGTGTATATACTTCTGGTGTTTGTGATCCTGTCAAATGTCTAAAACTTTTTAATAAGAGAAAAGATCCTCAAACAAAAAGCAAATCCGTTTCAAATTTGTATTCAAAATTTACACCTGTTATGAAAACCCAAAAAGTGCAGTCTTTCGATGCTGCTCATCGAACAAATGCGTCAAAAATTTACAATTCAGGTGATAGCGTTAAAAACATAAAGAATTCAAACAATAAAAACGATAATCTCACTGACACAACAAAACAAGCAGTTAAAATAGGTTCCACTTTTAGTTTTAATATAGAATTTTATAAAACGCTAGCGTCGGCAACCGCTGAACCTTCTAATATTGCACTAACTAAGAATACTAAACCAAACGTAAAAAGTGTGGAAACTCGTAAACAACTACTTATAAAACAAATTAAAAAGTCAAAGTCTACTATGACTGTAATCAGTAAGAAACACCAGGGAAAAAAATTTGAAACGACGTTAAAACGATGTTTTTGTACGTTAAAACTTCACAAAAAAGGACAAATAACAAAAAAATATATAATGCACACAGCTGTTAATAAAAACACTGAACCATCATTTAAAATGTCCAAAAGCACAAAGGTTAATCCAAAACATTTTATCATAGAAAATTGTAAATGTGAACGAAATCTTAGTAAATGTGACCCATATACATGCTTCAAAAGAATCAAAGGGCGTCAAAAAAGTGTTGGACTCTCAACATGTCCAAAAAAAATGTCTGCTTCAAGTATGACGAACTCGGAAAAAGCAAATCGATCTGTTCAGATGAAATCAAGTCTGAATACGACAAAATTTAGCAAGTCTCGTAAAATTCATGTTGACAAGAATTACATAGATCAAGAGGATCTTGCTCCTTCTGGAGATATATCTAACCTTAAAAACCACCAAACAGCAGTTAGGCTAGGTTCAACATTCAGTTTTAACATTGAATTCTTTAAAGATCAGTATAAAACTCCGCCTCCATATACTAACTATCAAAGTTTGCCAAAAAATATTAAAAAAATGAAAAATCAAGGCATCAATGAAGAAACATCAAAAGTTGTTTATATTAATAACGAAGTTGAAAAAAAGAAACGTAATAAGGGTCTATCGACTAAACCTGGACTAAAACGTTGCTTTTGCACATTAAATTTAGTTAAAAAACACGACCAACCACAATATTTTACAAATAAATGTTTTTGTCCCATGGTATACACTATTAGTAAAGTCATTCCACAACATGCGAATGCTCGTTATTCAGACGCAGATATATCTCAAATTTCGTATAATGCAGCAAATTACTATAAAAATAGCTTTAACTTAAAAACTAGTTTTTCAAACATCAAACTATCAAAATCAATTATTTCAAACTTTAGCATAATTTTACCAAAAAAAAATACTACTTTACTTTCCTATCCAAGAGTGCTAGAAACTGATAGTAACTATGAATGTGACAATTTGTTAAATTATATACGAAATAATACTAACAGAAAGAAAAGGTGCATTTCTCCGACCGGTGCATCAGGAAGAACTATAACACGAAGTAATATATGGCATTATTTTAGACGTAGTTTCTATGCATTGAATGTGCATACTAAAAATAATGATATGCAATTAAAAAAATTAAAACCTTACGAGTGCGAACCTGGAATATGCATACCGGGACAATGTGATCCTTACGAGTGCCAAAAATGGATAAACGAAAGATATAAAAAACAGGATAACAAGGAATCTGGTACAGATATCAACATATCGAAAACGACTTCATACACTAAATCAAATGTACTTAGCACAGCTGATGAATCAACACAGTCTTATGTAGGGAAAAAAAACAACTCTCCTAGTCGAGTCGAGTACAAAAAGAAAAAATATGACAGTATTAGTAACGCTCATAAACAAGCAGTTCGGTTTGGATCTAGTTTTAGTTTCGATGTAGAGTTTTTCAAAGACCACTCTAATACAATAACAAAGCACGTAGAACCAAAATTTTCTTCAGACACAAAAGTTACAGAACGTGGGCATAACAACAAGAAATTTAAGACTTCTGCTACCAAAAGTTATAAAACAGACTTTAGTGAACAGCAGTCTCAGTCAGGTTCTCTAACGTCAAACAAAGCTTCTGAAACCACACCAAAAATTAACCGTTGCTTCTGTACCCTTAAATTACATAAAAATGGACGATTACGAAATGATAAATTTACAAACGTAAATAAAAAAACCAAGCAAGTTGATCTTATAACGCGAGGGCAAAACACTCCTAAAGTAAGACCTGTGAAATATCTTCAACAATTAGAGCCATACGAATGTGAGCCTGGTATATGTGTACCTGGCCAATGTGATCCATACAAATGTTTAGAATTTATAGAAGACAGGCTCAAATCACAGGGAAGACATACAGGTACTAATACAATAAAAAGTATTAATTCATTATCAGTATCAACAAAAACTAAAGAAATGCGAGGAAAACATCGCGCAATAAGTGTCAAACCTAGCACATTATCAAAAAAAATTAAGCGGGATATAGAACGTAAGAAAATCAAACCATATCGAAAGGAAAAAAACGGCACTGTTTCAACGAAATCACGGAAAACTGTTCGTATTGGTTCAAGTTTTAGTTTTAATGTTGAGTTTTCCAAAGATTGTTCTGGCTTTGAAAAAAATAAAGAAAATATAAAAGTTGAATCGATTACCCCAAAGGTTTCTTTTCTGCCAACTACGCCTGCAACTGTTCGAAATAAAACAAATTTTGTTAAAAAAACATCTAAGCGAGAAAAAGAATCACAAATTAAAACTCAGGTCCAAAAAAGTTATACTATGACAGATTCCTTTTTAAAACGTTGCTTTTGTACTGCTAAATTATTTAAAGCGAAACATACAACAAATTCAGCTAACCCTAAATTAGATCTTAATCCTAAAAGGTCTTCAACAGTTACTAAGAAAATGAACACAAACATGAAAAGTCGTTTATACATAATAGAACCACACGAGTGTTTACCTGAAATAAGTGCTACCAGTGCATATGATTCAAAAAAATGTAATAAAATTAGGACATATATTAAAAACAGAAAACGTTTAGAGAAACAAGGGGTAAAAATAACAAAATCTCCAAAAAACCCACGTTTTCGTTTTCATCGGCGAAATCATAAAAAAAAAGAAGAAATGAATTTAGGCGGATCAGAAGATACAGGTATTAAACATAGCCCAACACAAACTATGGTTTTTAAAAATGAATATGCATCTACAGGTGTCAATTCATTTTTAAAACGCTGTTTTTGTGTGTTAAAACTGCAAAACAAAGCACGAAAAGAAATTGCTGTAAAACCTAACAATATGAACACCAAAAGTGTCATGACGATAGAAAGAAAAAAAAACTTGTTACCCTATGAATGCGAGCCAAATATTTGTATTCCATATAAATGTGACCCTTATGTGTGTGAAAAGCTTATCAAACAAAGATTAAAAAAAGAACATTATCGAGACTCTGGCACTGGGACAAATATTCGTAAAAAGTCAACAAGTAGCTCTACGTATAAACATTTAGCGTCAAAAAATATGGATCACCACACTTCAAAAACAATCAAACATGAGGCAGTAGAATACCAACCTCGGAATCCAGACTCCGAGCTTATTTTAGATAACCCTTCTCGACAGTTGGTAAGAATAAGTTCCAGTTTTAACTTTAACGTTGAATTTTACAAAGGTAATACTGGGTTAGAACTAACCAAACAACCAAAAAAGAATTATGAAAAGACGAAAATATTACGAACACACGACCAAAGAATACCACGAAAATATAACCAAAATCAAACTAGTATACTATACGATAAAAGTTTGAAAAACAGGGATCAACAATCGGAAAATGAATCATTAAAAACAACATTTACGATGACGCATAATTTGCCACATGCACCAAAACTTAAGCAAAATAAAATAACACCCGAGTTATATAATAAACAAATGCTAGATAGTAAAGAGGTCAGTACAGAAGCTAATTTAAAAATACCGAAATTAAGGTTGTTACCCTATGAGTGTGAGCCAAATACGTGTATTCCTGCTAAATGTAATCCATTCGAATGTTACCAAAAGATTAAAATGCGTAACCATATAAAAAGAAATGTAGGTTTAGCCATAAATCAAACAAGAAGGAGAACACCGTACGATAAGAATTTTCAAACAAAACCTCGCCAGAAATCTGAATCATCAACAACATATCACGATGTAACTAAAAATTATAATTTGAATCCTAATAGAAATCAGGTCGTCCGCATTGGATCTAACTTTAGCTTTGATATTGAATTTTACAAAAACAAAATGTCTCCTAATACCAAATACCAATCAAACAATGTTAATGAAAAATTTATAAATGAAGGCCCGAATTTAAGATCGGAATTAAAGTCACAACAAAACAATGGGAAACATAATACTAGAGCCACTGACAAGCGTTTAAAAATGGTCAATGAAGCCGTACAATCCTTGCATACCGAAACAAAATCTCAAAATTCAATGACCTTATCTTTATTAAAAAGATGTTTTTGTACGTTAAAACTTCATAAGCCACAGACTCGTGAATTTAAAAAACAGCAAGCAAATATGCCTGTCAAAACACAAAACAAAAATATCAATACAAGAATTGATCGTGCTTATTCTAGAAATTTGGAACCATATGAATGTGAACCTTATAGCTGTATTCCTGGAAGATGTGATCCAAATGAGTGTTTAGAAAGAATAAAAATGCGAAAATTAAAAAATTCTGTAGATAATTCTACACAAATTGTAAAAAAATATAAACCGAAAGGTGTAGGTATAGACGAAACTCGCTTAAAACCACAGAAAACTCAGTATGCTGAAGCTGATACAAAATCTAAAATCGTGGAAGTCCCTAGATTTACAAACATTGCGCCTAATACAGTTCGGTTTGGTTCAAATTTTAGTTTTAATATGGAGTTTTACAAAGAAACTATACCCCAAACCGTAGCTCTAAAAGCAGACCATATAAAAGAAACGGAAAAAAATGTAGACCTAAAATCTTTTCACACGGCTAATGAACTCGTTATAAAGAAAAACCAGAAATCACAAGGTCATACTTTAAAACAGGAAACAAAAGCGTCTGATACGGGTAATATGTTAAAAAGGTGTTTTTGT
>DWBC01000053.1:0-10966 GCA_018237325.1 Calydna sturnula
CCATAATGATTCCATGAGTTTTTTCCAAGGGCCAAACCAGTTTTAATTATTCTGCTCTTAACTATATTTCTACACTATATTTATTTCATTGTCTGCCAGACTTAATTCTACACAGTTATTTGTTTATCTAACAGGACGCATTTCTGTTTTATCCACTCATATACTATCATTATAATTAGATACATCACTTTGTACGTGTAATTCACTGACTACGCTGTAAAGAAAATCGAGGAAAATAAAACACAAATATTACATCCATTTAATTTATTCAAATATTCATAGCTGCTTCGTGTTATCCATTCATTTATTCATTTATTAAGCTGCTATTTTATGTATCAGTATGAAAACATCTTTAAGTCACACAGTGCCTTACGTAATCTACTCAGGGCCTGTTTCACTACGATTGTCATATTTAGCTACATCAACAATACATTTTTTTCATTGTATATTTTGCTTGTAAAAACTTATTAGCAAATGAATACTAAAATATTTTTATATTAATACTATGGCAATATTTTAAAATTTAGGTATAAGGATTTCACATACATAATATATTGTTATTAATATATAGTGGGTATCAAAAATTTCAAATCTCAACTGTTGATGGGTACAATTAGAATGACATTATTTATGACTTTACTAGATTGATATCTTTCGTACTAGTCCAAGTGCTGTAAATATGTAATTCTAAGGAGTGACATACCGCTAACATTTCCAAAGAACTTTCAGGTAACAAAGCCCGAATATACATATTTGTAGGTTTGTCTTTCTTCGTTTCGGGAAATACCAGTGCATGACGGATACCAATGTATATGAGATGAACATATTAGGTAGTTTACAACCAAAGAAATATAAATGAGTAGTGAAACAGGCGTTATACAGTTTAATGTGAAAGTAAATCACACAAAATGCCGCTTCTGTCATAAATAATGACAAGAAAGTTTAGAGAGTACTACTATTAAATTTACTGAATTTCAAAGCAATATCAATATAATATCACTATGTCGCAGTAAATGTTCCCATTTAAAAAATACATATATCTTCATAACTTTTCATATTGTCTCATAAATAGTGATACTTAGAAATATAGTTTTTTTTGTTCATTATTTTGCAGTTTTTGACAATAATTTAATAAATCAATATTACATACGTTGAACATATATTTAAAACTAGTTATGAGACCGTATTACAGTAGCCTGATGTTGGATTTATTCTAATGCACACGTGGAGGCTCTTGTTTCGTTCATATAAATAAAATAAAGATATCCTTGTACCTACGATTACAAACTAATTATTATTATATCTTACACGTAAGTTTTACTGTACAAAACAATTAAGACAGCTGCTGCAGTGAATAAAGTTTATCAAATATTTAACTTCATTTGTTCATTCGAATTTTGTTAAAAAATATAGTTGAGGAAACAAGCATCCACTGTACTTATAAGTACAAATTGTAAACGTATAAATTATGAAGCTACACGTGTGAACATTCTATAGACTAGAATATGAAAATCATTTTCCCAAAATGAAAGAAGATAGACATATCATTTATTGACATAATTTATAAATAAGTAAACACGAGTTAGGTCTTAGTTACACCAAAAAATAACTGACTTTGGTATGACAACATTCACACAAAATAAGCAGATTTTGTTAACAAATAAAAATAAAATAAAAAACCAAGCACATAGAACACTAATATGTAGCTATGTGAGACCTTACATTACGTGATGGAGACCAGTATTTCTATAATTGCTTAGGCTTGTTAACTTAATATTACATCTACATTATATAAACTGAACTATTTATATGAATAACAAAAATGTAAGACGAAGCGTTAAATTAAAATGTGACACCACATTTATAAAGGGTGAACCTCGCTACACAATATAATCCATTAAAGACAATATTTCTGCACAAAATAATCCATTTATGTAAAAATATTCATATTATTTTTATCGATTATATTATTAAAATTTTTCAATAAATCTGTTCAGAACGAATCTTATTATGTGTGTAGTAGGTAAATAGGTCAACTGTAATTTACAAAATATTACAAAAATGTAGGAAAACTAATATAAAAAAGTCTAAGTGTTGTCATATCAAAATTTTTAAAAATTCAGGACGTACGTCATCATAAAGTGTATATAGGAACTAATATTTAACTAAATTATTGACAAAGTCCAAGTTGTGTACAAAAATGTAATGTCCTTTTAGATATATTGGTGTTTTCATCTTTTGTAAAATCTCTCTTCATAAAGTTTCATTTAAGAATCTACCGGTAGTAATTGGTCCAATAAAAATGAAACATTACCCGATCCTACTTGACACTACAATGAACATACTAATTAATCCCAGTTGTTTGTTTTTGTTTTACTTTTACTTTTAATTATTTACAAATGAAAACTTGTTTTACTTTTAATTATTTACAAATGAAAATCAAAAATATATATTAAATATTTTAGACATAGTCAGGCATAGATAAAAATGATATGAATTGCAAAATATTTGTGTTATATTTAGTTCTCTGAACAAACTTTAAACATGCCAACCTTACAATGAATAAGTTGAAATATATTATTTAATTCACCCTCCTAGGTTACACGAGGTCCGGGTTCAACACCCGGCAGGAGCAGACATTTGTGTGATGAACATAAATGTTTACATTTTTGGGTCTGAGTGTTTATGAAATGTATTCCTGTATTTATACGCGACTATACATAAGTAGATGTTATGTTTCAAGACATTCACCCACAATTTATTTCATTTTTAGTTAATTCAAAAAAATATGAATGCTATGTATTTGAGATCGTTCACCAAATCCACGTTATTAATATTTATTGATATATTTTGATGGAGAGAGATAAACACCAAATACGTTAATAATGCGTAGTAAAGAGTGCGGCTACATGTTAAGCTTCATGCGCAAGTTTAACAGATACCCCACAGTGGAGTACGTACAGTGGAGTAAGAATGACGTAATTATATTTTTTGTATTCTCCTTAGTAAGCTCTTTTAATTATGAGGACTTACCGAGGATACCATACCATGGGACAAAAAGTAGCTAGTCTGCAATTCTGTACAGTCCGCCATATTGGATCTAGAATGAAATCACTTAGATGACCATGCATTGTCATCAAAACTAATCGTTTATCCAAAATTTCTTTTTAATCAAATATCAGGAAGTGGGATAACAATAGTTTGTGAGATTTGAAAAAAAGGTCAGAAATTAAAGTAATGTTAAAATAAGTTATAAATAATATAAGTTTATAAAAATATTTGAAATAAGAGACCAGAAGGAAGAGAATTTAGAGATTACCGGGTTTATCAGACTCTATCTAGACTATAGAGCCGATACTATAGCCGAGACTATAGTGAAAGTTAGTGACCGCGAAACAAATATTTTTAATTCGGGTTTTCGGAAGACAAGCATTTTTGTTATTATTCACCATGTTATTTGAATAATTCTCTTATTAAAGTGTTTCTACGAGTTTGACATTTTAAAAGTTCAATAAAAAAAAACCCTCCTGTATTTTTGAATTGACAAAACATAAAAAATATATAATAGATACTAATCCTGTTGTATAATTATCATTTACATATAAATAAGTAACACATAATTAATGCCCGTAAGTAATATTTAGACATCAAAAAAATTGTTAAAGAAATTAAATGGTTATAATCTTAATTATCTATTATTTATTAATTCATAAATAAATCAATTTAAATTTAAATCTAAAAATATACGGTCGAATTGAGAAACCTTCTCCTTTTTTTGAAGTCGGTTTAAAGAGATGAATTACTCTAAGAGATTTTTTTCAGCAAACCGACAAAAGTGAAAAATTGAAGAAGTGAAGTGAAGTGAGTGCACGAAAAAAATGAAAATTTCACAGAAACTAAAATGTGACAAATTAAAAATTGAATTGAACTAGCAACAAAACCATCTTGTTTTTATATTGTTTAACTCGGAATGTAGTTCACATTCTCACGCAGTCAAAAGTAGTAGAATTACTATAAAACTTGAAAGCGTCAGCGGGAAATCGCAGAATTCCACAAGAACGAGGGTGGCACTCAGACGCGAAATAATGGAGATAATTAATTTGGGTTCAAAGATAATCAAATAAAAGTAGGACTAAATAAAACCTTTTACAGAAAACAGAGAGACTGGAAATTCCTACACTCTTAAACATGCAGGAGCCACTTGAGTTGCGCTCGAAAATCGAAAATATGATCAAACTTCGTAAGCCAAAAATAAAACGTGTACAAAGATTTTGGATACGGTCTAGATTATTTAGGTCATATTCAATAAAATCGGGATAACAAATGTCGTAAAAGAAAAAAAAAGTGACTGCACGAACATAATGTTAGTGTCAAAGGGGAGAAACTTTTGTAAAACTTCGATAGAATGAAAGGAGTAATAAATCTTTTTACTCATCTCGGTGACATAATAACTCTACGTAATGTCGTACAGAGAGTTACTCGAAGATTTATTACTAATTCACAGTACGGGCTTATACTGTCATTATAAATTAATTACCATTCATATGTTCTACAACAGCACGAGAAAAACCTAATTACCTATGAAAATAGACTGCGACTTATTAGGATTCACCAAGAGTTCTAAAGTCTTAGACCAAGTGTGGGTATGCATAAGATCATCATTCATGGTATTGTGACATGTTTGTACACGAACTTGAACTGTCATCAGTGTAAAACATAGTATTAATAGTAATATAGTGAAACAATTTCGTTATTCAGTACAGTCAAGATTTAACTAAACAACTTTTTTTACATTTTTTTTGTTTTTCTACAAAATAAGATGTTTATAGAAAAGAAGGAAGAGTGGGCTTTACTCGATTGATATGTTTTAATGGTAACAGTTTTATCTGAGTATGTCAAAATTGCTTTCGTTCATTGTACAGTCATTATTCGTATTAGGTAGTTTTTACATACAATAATATTATTTATAACTATATTATATCGACTTGATTGTAATTTTCGGATGTTTTAGTATTTTTATGATTTTAATTTCTATAATTAATTTAAATTATATTCATAATTAGAACACAGATTATATAATGATGCTTTGATAGAAAAAATATAACTTATCATTCAATTTTCTATATTTTTCGTTAAACTACAATGCTAAATCAGGCATGAGGTAAAAGCATTACCGATTATTTTGCATAATACAATATTCAAATTACTAATTGTTACTAAAGAAAAACCATTCAATGAATTATTTGTCATTTTAGCCTGCAACGTGTGTCTAAACTTAAAATATTGCAAAAGTATAAATCTTCAAACATCTTTTCAGCTATAACTTAAAGTCCTACAATATTTATATATTATTAGATATCTTAGTAAAATCCTTATTGTGCTTAGATATTATTTACCTACAATTTTACAAAGGTTTACATTTTTCTAATGTCATAACTCTACAAGCACGTTTATATTGTACAGTTTGTTCGAAATTAACTTAAAGTGCAAAATGTTCAATAATTGATAATCATTTGATACAGTTGCGATGTGGGATACTGTATGATTAATTAAATAACAATATTAGTTCAGCGTTTCAACATTTAAATCTTATATATATGGTTACACCATAAGCCAATAATACCATATTTTATATTTAAGAAATAAAATATCATAATATTTTATCCACTTGCTAAACAATACTATCAATGGAATATTTATTGTTGGTTATATTCTCATATAATCAATTGTTACAAATATTCGTCAATAGTTTACACATTTACATAAGGGAACATGATATTGAAAACTTCAATTTAACAAACAGACATTTTGCTGAACTCGACCTTAAAACTCTTAATATGTTATTTTATTTATTTGTAGCTTATAGTAAGAATTTGTACCGAGTTTCAAGTTTCATTATAATATTTATTGGAAAATATTTGTAATTATTGTAATTATCTCGAAGATACATATATATATAGTTGGAATGAATAATATAATAAAAGTCAAATCAAACAGAACATTTTTTTTAATTGTATCCTGCATTAAAACCTACTACTAAATAAATGATCTGAATATCTAAAAAGTTACATTTGCACAACTGTGTTAGACGAGCACAACTGTGTTAGACGAGCACAACTGTGTTAGACGAGCACAACTGATGGTTAAGAGCTTTGTAAATTAAAATATAGTATTTAACGGGATTGAAGTGAATAATGACATATGTAAAATATAACATTTTGTGCAGTTTGTGTTACACCTTGGGTATTTGGTGCAAGAACATGGTGTAAGGATGTGATGAAAAGGTGCCTGTTTATTATTTCTTTCCTACCCAAATTGTATGTGTCAAGGAATACCTTCTTGGGCATATAATTTGTACCTCTTGCCGTTAGTTTAATAAATGATAATTCAAATCTTTTTGTTCATTTATGAAGCACATCAAGACAATCAGGTTAAGGAGTCTTTGTGCTGTGTGCAGACTCTGGGAAATATGTTCTGCAGAAAATCGCAAGGTGACCAATTTGCAACGATACTCCAGGCCATAGAGGTCCAATGAGATAATGCCAACCAGCTCCAAGGTGATAATAATTCTCGAGCTCGATAGAGCATCAAAGTCGATTACCTCAGGCAATACATTTTGCATTGCCGTTTTGCCTCGGACTTTATTATATCACCAAATTTTTTTTTTGATATGCTAAACATTTGCATAAATAATAATCAGTATACATTTTGGAAATACCGTACTGACATGAAACGTCTCCGTTTAGCAAAAACTAGACGAACCCGAGTTTTGGTGACTTTAAGCTTAATCATGTGATGTGGAGGTAATTCGATGCACCAAATGTTCCCGGGCAGCAGGTACATGACGGTATACAACCGTTGTGTGGTATTGCAGTAGCAACTATGGTGGGATATTACCTTCCCTTAAAACAAATTTGAAACGATACTCTTGAACACTCATTGTCGTTGGTTTGTGCGTTAAACACAGTGATCGATATCGACAGAAAAAAATACTTGTGAATAAAAAGGTATAAATAGCAAATAGTAATAATTACTGTACTATTAGATCTCTGTAGTAATAAAAATACAAATTACTTAAAAGAATATCAAATGAGTGTACAAATTAAAGCATAGATAATATTTAAAATATTTTTCTTATTGAAACTACGAAATCTACAATCAGGTCTCAAAATTATGATTACAATAACAATTTCAGTAAAACTTCTCATAATTCGATACTTATTTACTAAACACCAAACACCGCAAATGAAAACAGCCTTATAGTACAGAAATGCTCTAGAAATTAAAATGGAACATATTCTACCGTTTATTTACAAATACATATTTATGCCATTAATCATAAAAATCCTGTATAAATATAAAGTTTTATCTTTACAACTTTCTATTTAACATTTTTCTTTGTTTAAGTATAAAATTATAAACATCGATACTATGTACAAGCGCTCGTATTCGTTCCCAGTCAGGCCAGAGGAGGAAGCCTAGACAAATTGTATACTAATAAGAAAAATATTTTGTAGGGTAAGGGTTGTTTTAGGCACCAAAAATAAACTTTACGCAAATATTTAAATATTTCATATCCTCCAGACTGTTAGAGTTGCTGTAACAGCAAGCACTGCCCACTGCTCACTGCCCACTGCCCACTAGTGCGGCAGCATTAAGAAATATGACAATACTTTTTACTCATTGAATTCATCTCTAAACTGTTTCACTTGGAATGTCATCAACACTTAGTAAGTTAAATGGGCATTACAAATAACACACCTTTACCTAATTACTTAAATACAATTATCTAGGCTTATACCTTTATAGCTGACAGCTATAATTGTGCTCAAATGATATTTTGAGACGGATGCAAACTTACTCGCTGCTAGCTAAGTTATTGTGATATTTTTTGATGAAATTAATGTTTTTTTCACTTGCCACGCCAATAACTACAAGTACTACATTCTAATATCTATGGTTTATATCAATTGCTATTTATTATAGTATTTTTGGATTAGTGCGATGAGAAGTGTTTTCGCATAAAACGAGCAAATCACCGACAAAAAATATCATTATTTTTTCAGTAAGCCATTTGCATAAATTGAATTTATTGGTATGCCTGCATACTATTGATATGATCACTCTAAGTCTAATTGCACATATTGTACAACACACAATAAATAAAAAGCACAGTCATGAATCAAAAATACAGCGATGATAAGTACATCGATTACAGAAATAGTTCAAACTAAAAATGTAACTCTATTTTTTTTTATTATAGTATAGGAAGGCAAACAAGCAGGCGGCTCCCCTGATGGTACGAGATAACCGCCGCCTATAGACACCAAGGGTGTTAATGGTGCGTTGCCAACATGAGGCTAGATATTAAGCCTCGCTCGTAAGTTTATCGGCTATCCTGCCCTCCAAACCGGAACACGGAAGTGACTAACACTGATATTATGGCGGACAAGGACCTCCAAAACCCGGACGAGTCGTCTCTGTACTCTACAACCTCGTTAATGGTCACAGTATTAGTGAGTTATACCCTTCGCTCTCCTCTTACGAGCTGCCTGGGAGGAAAGTAGATGGTCTATTCTTCTAAGAGGGCCCGGACCTACACGGGGAAAATATTTTATAACTTAATATATGTTATTTTGATTTGTATTAAACCGAATTATCTATTTTTATAAAAGAGTAACCTGAACCAAGCATTTTTAAATATTCAAGAATTCAACTGTAGTACCGAACTCGTCGATTTACTTGTTATATTAACTACCACTAACGTGAACATAGCCACGTTATTGGTCGCTTTATAATTAAACGCCTACTTTTGGTTTATAATTAGCTAGCTTCAGTTTTATGTTTCACTTAGGCATCATTCTATAACTAACTTCTTATTTCTTTTGAATTGCCAATTTATATCATATATTAAGGATAATAATAAAAAGAAAAAGTTGTCAATTTTGGATATTTTTAATAATAACATGATAAAGTGTTTTTTTTACTATTTTCTTATTTTGTACTAACTTACGGGCGGTCCCCTTAAAAGCAGACAGCTTGTAAGAGACAAACAAAGGGTATTATTCACTTACACCGAGGTATCACATTATAGCGGCTAGCTCTGATACCACGGCCTTGCCTTTTTCGGATGGCGGAGTAGCCGCTAAATATACGCTCAGATTAACACCTAGCCTCAAGTTGGCAACGCACCTTTAAAATCCTTGGTCTATAGCCGACGGCTATCTCTTACCATTTGGGGATCCGTCAGCTTCTTTGCCTTCCTTCACCATATGAAAAATATAGTCGCATCTTTATTTTAAGAGTTACGAATTAAAAGGACATTCAGAAGTTTTTATTTTGTAAAAAATATTTTTGATTAATTTGTGTGCCTTAGATAAATGATAGGTGTCGCTGCGCGCGACCAGGTACCGCCAGCGTGCTAGTCAAATGCGGGAACATATACTACGCCGAAGTCGGGGTACTCGAGCCAGTCTCAGAAGCAAAGCTGTGTGCAAGTTGAACGTATTGAATGTCTTAATAAACTATAGGCAAAACTAGAAGTAAAAATTAACAAGAAGGACCCTGGGATCACATGCCATGGAATATTTTATATAATATAATATAAGTAGCCAGTAATTGTTATATTTTATAATAATTACTGGTCTATACGTATTTTTAGAGTGGTCAGTTAGCACACCAATAAATTGAATTCGTGCAAAACGCCTACATACAAAAAATATCAGTACAAAGTGCACATTTTGTGCGTTTCAATATTAATCAAAGCGATACAATTATGGCACACAAGAAATTGATTTTTAGAAAATGTCTTTAACATTCTGTTCTCTACTAAGTAATGTAAGTATTAAAAAAATCAAATATTTTCAATGAGGAACGTGTTTGGCTTGTCCCCGTGTGTTAACAAGGTGACTACTAATCTAACTACTTGAAACAAAAACTATTTTTTACAAAAATAGCATTTCTAACATTATCACATAAATCCGTCCTTTATAAGGACTTTTTATGTTTTATTTTCAGTCTTGCAAGCCGTGACTTTGTCTGATATAGCACGTATACAATCAAACCAACTGACTACAAACTAGTGGTGGCAGATCCGTCACCAACACGTTACTATTTCATCGCGTCTAGAAGCACATTTCAATTGTTAATAATAATATTTTAAAGAGTTCAAGCATGACGAAGTTAAAGAACAAGCCTGGAGTATGAGAGCCACGCTTGTGAACAACAACGCGTTAAAATACGATCTCAGTTTGCAGGATAATTTTCAACGAGGACGTCGACGTGTTCAATAACTTGTAATTGGAATTATATTATATAACTTCTGAGTACAATACTTCTGAGTTCTATACAAGAATCACACAATATGTTTTCTAACGCCACTAATGTATTAAGCTACAACATAACACTGTCTCTAACACCATTCCCACTCCTTATTTGTCCGCAGTAGAAAAATACACTTTCTTTACACCTCCTTAAAGTTTATGTTCCAGTGTCATACTTTACCCACCTCGATATACGAAACACATGTGAACAGATATTATAATGTTATTGTGAACATGAGCTTTTTACTTGTTTTCACCAACAATAGGAATTGATATGAATATCTAATACAGATGCATATTAACAAGCAATAATTAATATTGCTTATTAATATGCTATGATGCTTATTAATATAAGCAAGCTAAACTTATCGGTACTATTTTTTAGCAAATGTTTTTAAGATTGAACTCTTATTTTCATACGGATTACTATTTTAAACAGTTTTTATTTTTTTTATGATTATAGACATGAAATAATTGTGTTATTCTTCGGACTCGAACCTTACTACCATACCAAAGTTCATTCGTTTCTTTTTTGGTTTTTAGCATAGGACAAGCTGGCAGGAGACAACCACCGCTAAGATAGCATTAGAGCAAGAGAGATGTTTAGGGAGCGCGTCGAGTATCGAGCCAAATCTGGAAGATTA
>DWBC01000054.1:0-10945 GCA_018237325.1 Calydna sturnula
GATGCCAAATAGCTACCTACTGTTTTTTTTTTTTGTAATTGGTGACACTTATCTTATCCTAGTCGAAATTAGTTTTTCGAAGAATAGACGATAGATTCTATTTACTGTAAAAAACAGTAGCTACTTACTGTTTTTTTTTGTAATTCATAAGTAAAATGATTTATTTATTTAGAACTAGCTATTTACCGCGTCTCTCGTTTAGTTCAACTCGTAAGAGACGCGAAGGGGGAAGGGGCCGGGGCCGTTAAGGAGGTAGTAAAAGTACAGCGACTTGCATGGGTTTTGATACCAGCGCTTTGCTTTTTCCAGTTGCCATAATGGAAGTACGCGTGAATGCCGTGTTGGGGTTCCGAGAGTTGGGTAGCCTAACACCCTAGCCTTCAGGTTAGCAACGCACTATTAACATACTTGGTGTATTAAGCTGTAGTTAACTCTTACCATCAAGATTAGGTTGTTGATAGTAGATTAGATCTTACCATCAACAACCGCGTGCTTGTTTGCCTTCCTACACTATGAATAACTAGTGTAGTCTTCAAAAGAACTTGACTCTGGAAGGGTAGAAAGAATATAGGCAAATACCTAATTATTCAATATAGCTATGGTTTACTTGTTGTATTATTGACCAACCGGCATAGATCGTTTATACGAAACGGAGCAGTACAATTTTCACATCATGACAATTTCTGATCTGGGTTGAGGAACTGACTAAGTGAGGATGGGAGTGTTGATAATGTAAAAGAAATAATTATTGTTTATAATATGTAATTAGTCCACGGTCTAATATTTACCTTATAGTCACGTATTCGTTCAGATGGCACGTGCCAACAACATATAAACGTATACTTACATACATACAACTTTCTAGTTTACTATTTCGCAATAATCAACCATGGAATTCAAATTACAGAATAAATTAACCAGTTTGAATGGCCAACTACAATTAAGGCATGGCTGTGCAGGTGAAACCAGAATTGGCAACACGGTTGCATAGATCACTCAAATCCCTTTCTCCCCAATAATTTTAATGATTGAGTTATTGATAAAATCAGCACAACGTTTTGTTAATAAAATAAATATTGAATGTGTATCCAACACTAATTAGTATAAAAATCTTCAATAATGGTGTTCATTCTTTTGTATTCGAACAGCACCCGTATTCACATAACAAAATCGTAATCGAATCGAAGCTAAACTAAAGGTTAAAATGCGATTCTATCGAAGTTTAGTTTCGACATTGTGAAATGGTATTCCCGTGTTAGAGTCGAACCAAATTCGAACTTCAATCGTTGCAGTTTCGTATTCCGCTATTTTAGCAAAGTAACACGAGAATACCATTCACGGTCATAGCTAGTCGTCGTTTCAGTCGGACGACAACCAAACCGCAACTGTACGATTGCGTTTAAACTTACGTGAATCGGGGGACTGAACTAAATCTAAATACATTCAATACGTATTTTAACTAACATTTAATTTTTATCTAGAATTAGCAACAGGATGATTATCGGCTTAACGTCACGAAAGAACAGACGGATTGTTTATCTATATTCTATATTAACAGAAAGAAGAAAACACTTCTAACTTTGTATGTTTGTAGGAGGTAATCTTTAGAAGTACTGATCCGTTCCTGAAAATTATTTTACTAACAGAAAGCAACACCATTTAGGAGTGACATACGCTATATCTAATATATAAAATTCTCGTGTCACGGGGTGCGTAATTGAACTCCTCAGATACGGCTCGAACGATTCTAATGAAATTGTGTGTGATTCAGTACTCTGAGAATCGGCCAACATCTATTTTTCTACCCCAAGTGATGAGGGCCCAAGTAAAATAATATTTTTTGACGATTTTTGTAGTGGGTAGATACAAGTCTAAATAAGATAACGCGAATTTGCGGGGTCAGCTAGTTTTTTCATAAAAATGCCCAAAAGCAGCGAGCAAGAGTCGGCTAATTAATAATATGTGTATGCATTATTGCGCTATACTTTATTTACTGTACAGATATCTGTTAAATATTAATAATATAATAATTGCATTGCTCTAGCGTGTTCTATTGTGATTCATGTTAGCTATGAATAATGTATATGCATTGGAATAAGTGATGCAAAAAAGTACCTGGTTACCTACTTATTGCTTCGGAGTAACATAGTAACCTATACCTTAATTAAAGCCATCACGACCTTACTAAAACTTACGCTTTTTCTTGAAGAGGTATCTTCAAGAAAAAGCGTAAGTTTTCAGTACTACCTACCTCTTGGTTCGTAGAACTGTCGCTACTAATTGTATTTACATAGGGGTGTCGTAAGTGGTGAAAAGTGGCGTCGAAATCGCAAAATAGAACACAATATATCAAGATGTTTTGAGTAAAGCCGACGATTGGATGTGCGGTGGCGAACACTGCGGCAGGAACGTGCGAAACGTGTCTCGAAAAATTAAATTATTTGTAATTTTGTACGCAGCTGAATTAAGGTAGGTAACAATGATCGTTTTTATTCAACTATAATCTTATAATAATAATACAGGAGGGTGTGTTCACTCGCTAACAAAGAATACACTCACCGTAACAACAACGCAGCCAAATACATACTCCAACAAATTGCTCTCAAGTACAACCTAAAAATTTCATAGAAAATAATTCAGTGAAGCTATACTGCGATCGCGACATCATCACTGACCATATCATACTCAGCAACAGACACTATTAAAGGAAACAGGACCACATACCTCATAGACTTCGCAATTTCCAATACAAACAACCTTCAAGAGAAACATACAGAATAAATACAAAAATACATACCCTTAGCAATTACACAAATGTGGCACCAAGAAACCATCAAAATAGTACCTATAATCATATCTTGCACAGGAATCTTCTCACGACATACCAACAAATACACAATCTACACAAAACATTCAAAATCATCACTCACGCACATCATCACACGACACTCACATTTGAACCAGTTCTCTTGGTTTAGACCCGTAACTGGTTCTTAATCCCGACATAGAGACGAGCTCAAGAAAAAACTTCCATATAATAATTATAATAATACCCTGGTCAATTCATGCCAATTGATCTAACCCCAAAGTAAAAAAATCGAATCTCGATTCTTGTTCGATCTCTTGTTTCGGAGGAAGAGATTTATATTTTGAGCCAGTGAGCAAGCAAAGTAAGTAAGTAGTTCCTTGTTAAGCAAGTGACAACTCTTAGTATAATACGTAAGCTTGTCGCCCGACCAAAGGCCGTGGATATCTTTATATAGATGCTACGGTATTGGTGATTGTGGGCGAATGTCGTTCGTGTCATAAAAGGCGGTCTCTGAAAATATTTGCGTAGGTGAATAATTATGTTAATAGAATATACTGTTTAGAATTTTTAAGGGTTTGCAACACCACACCAAAATTGTGATAACAATATACGGAAGTCAAAACACGATAACTTTTAGGTTGCCTGTAAAATTGAAAGTTGCAGATACTGAGTGTAGATTATTATAGAACTCCCATATTTAAAAATCTGGCACTGGCAAAATCTTTCTTGGGTCAATCAAGGGTAAAAATGTATTCTTTTGCATTGGTGCTTTTATTGTATAGCTGTTAACTTTTGGGAGAATAGGAAGGTAGTAGAGGCTTCTTCTTAAGTCAAAGAGTTGTCTCGAGCAGGGTTCCCTAAACTTTATGACAGCAGAACAGTTTTTAGAAAAAAAAAATCTACTGAACAACAAAAAAAATCTACATATTCCTTAAATCTTTAAAACTACGCAACGGATTTTAATGGCGTTGTTTTTAAAAGAGTGATTCAAAATGAAGGTTTATATATTATGTATAATAACATCCAATATAGAGTAGAGAAATACTGTAATTTTTGAGGTTTTTAATGTGAGGTCGTAAATAATTACATTATAAATCCGTGCAAAGCCGGGGTCGGCCAGTAGTATCTAAAAAAAATTATCTTTTTTTGTCTTTGAATCAAAGATAACTTAACAATTTTCTATTTAATGAACATTAATTGCCATTTTGTATTACTGGAGGCTAGTATGTTAATGGAATGTTTTAATTACTAATACAATTAGTCATGATGAAGTTGTTAAGAGTTGGTGCAAACCTTAATTATAAATTTAGACATAAAACATAATATATTTAAAAATCTTGTATTACATTTCTTTCATGCATTTTCTCTATTTTGGGCTTACTGGAAGAGATCTTCTGCAAAGAGATTTCATCCAGAAAACCTATAATATTGAGAATAAGTAAGAGAAGAATAAACTTTTTGCTTAATTTGCATTTATATTTTGTCAAGATAATTCAAAAAAAGGAGGTTCTCAATTCGATGGCATTGTGGCTTGAATGACAATTCTTTTGTGATTTGAAAGCTGTTGCCGCATGTGAGGACAGTTGTCCTTTTGTAGATTTTCCAAGCATAAATTGTTTTATAATTGTTATGGGTCCAATAATGTTACTGCATGTTTATATCATATCTATACATAATCCGTCAGTAAAATTAACTGAATTTCTCGTACTTGATGGTTGATGTAACAATAGGTTGAAGTTTCAAGAGTCTCTTGAAAAAGAGTTTATGTGAAGAGAGTCATCACTCATCAAAAATGTTAAAGCATTAAGACAGATTATTGGAAATTGCTATAATAAATGTAATGCAATCTTGCAACCAATACCATTTATCTACCACTGGAAATATTTGTAAGTGAAAATACACCAATAAAAAATTGGTAGAGGTGACATTATCAAAAAATACATTTTCTCTTCTATTTGACTACAAAATGTAAGTTTATTAACGCTTTTTCTTTCAAGAACTTCTTTTATATATCATAGTAAGGCAAACGAGCGGGCTTATCCCTTGATGGTAAGATATAATCTCCGCCTATAGACACCAAGGACAATAATGGTACTTCTATTGTTATAGCAGATGTTATGATCTTTATAACAAATCAGATGTCTAGTAATCAGCAATCGGAATGAGGTGATTGAATTTATCCAAACATACAATAACAAAGTTAAAGAGTGGAGATTTACTTATGTCTTTGTTTTTGAGAATGAGGAACATCAAGTATATAATAATGTATAAATAATGTATACTAGAGGTCGGCAATGTTTTTAATGTGAAGAGTGTAATACGAAATTGAAAATTCATTCCAACTGTTTTTTGGTCTAACAAATGTATAAAAATAATATTTATATTTATAACACATGTTCACTTATTAATTTAATAACTTGCAAATTTAATTACAGAACAAGGTTATTATTATTCTTAATAAATACATATAGAATTTTTGTGTTATTAGGTGTTTGTAAGAGCAATGATATATTTTTGAATTTATTGTCTAAATTGACAATAATTAAAGGGCGCTCCAAAATTTTTGAACGGTGCGGTGCCGCGTGCGCCGCGTTGCTGACTTGTGATGTGCACTATTAAAAGTTAGGCTTCATTAATTAATAGCTAATTTTCTTATCTAATATAACCTAATTTGATCAGATTGGGAATCAAATATGTATGCTATTAACATTACGTTACAGTATCTCAGTTTTCAAACAATTAAAACGCCACTGATCAACAAAAAAAGGTTTAATGAAACAGTTCAATATGTTGATGGTGATCATAATTGTGAATTATAATGTACACTGTACAATTAACACTAATTGATTTAACCCCAAAGTAAGCAACTTATTGGCTTGTGTTATAGGTGTTAGTCAACGACAAATACTAATACATAGAAATACTTATATAAATACTGGTATAAATTTAATGACACCCAGACGAAGAAACACAAACATCTATACTCATCATACAAATGTCTGCACCTGGAATCAAACCTGGGTTCTCGTGCGGCCATGTGAGTATGTTAAGGGCTACGCCAACGAGGCAGACAAATGCATGCACAATTTAACAAGCAATAAAGAAATATAACATAACAGGGATAACTTATAAATACCTTTTAAAATTTTTTTTCTTTGATTTATGATTTTTTATGAACAAGGATAAATTAAAAATACCTTAGATGGATTAAAACAAAAAAATGTGTCATTGCCTTAAATATTTTATTATTTATAGTTAACACTAAAAAATGCAGCATTAAGTTGCTGAAAGGGAATGCTGCTAACACTCTTCTTCCAAGCCTTATCAAATCGGACATACAACAACCAGCAATTGACTGCATGTAGGTCTAATTCATAATTAAATATCTGCTGAAATCCACAGTGAAAAACCACTCAACCAAACGTGCAACTAAATCCATGACAAGAATTTATCAGAAGGATATATTATAAAGGAGTAAAGTTTATTTGCAATAGGTAATCCTAGTAAATACTGATCTGATCATGAAAATCCTTAAATTAACATAGTTTAGGAGTGAAATAGGCTATATTTTATTATAAATAATTAATTAAAAAATAATAATATACATTGACAAAAGTTACACAGGGTCAAAATTAGAGCACCCTTCAGTACTGACTTGTCTTGCTCAATGACGACTTAGGTTTAGGTCTTCCTTTGGTAATTTCCAAGTTATTTCAATACAAAACAGGAAAACAAATTCAAGTTATTACACAAACATGTGAAGACACTCTTTATGGTTACAAATAAAATTAAAACAACAGACAGATCGTGGAAGCATCTTATCCTTAACTAACCCTGTTGATTAATATTGAAGTAAAGTTGACGACATACAATTATTGAAACTTACCAAAACTCTCCGTGAGTTTCAACATAACACCGCCAATGTGCATGTCTCCCTTTACGACCATCGTCCGCTTTTCGTTTAAATCCGTCACATATATTGTGAGATTCCATGATCCATCACCAACAATTTCACCGTCTGCGAGCATTTTGAAAGTTTTATAAGTTCACTTCACACTAAAATGTTAAAATTCACTACCGATAGAACATTTCTTCCAAATAAAGACGATATACGCGTGCTTATTCAACGTATTAATTTTCAACTGTAATTTAGAGTAAGTTTACTTGTCACGAAAGTACAAATTGAAACGAACGAAACACGATACACTAACATCATTCGCTTGCACGGACGAAAATCCAAATTCCTGTTCCATAGTTCCATTGGAGGCGAATGCAGAGGTAGGAGGAGGTGAGGAAAAATGTTGCCAGAACCAAAGATTGTAAAAGTAACAAAAATCTGCCTCATAATTAACAAATTTAAAAAAAAAGGCTTATCATAATTAACAATAATAAGAATATCATATCTCTAAAATATTACTCGATGGTGATCTTGACATCAAATTGTTTTGATCAGTTGGATAAGTTGGGATTCGCTTTTTCCATAATACAGGTGTATTTCATAGGTAAACATATTTATTCAGCAAAAAATTATATACTCGTATAATCATTTAGGTATATTATCTATTTGTCTTCAGTTTAGTTTTATAAGGTGGCTGTAAAAATAACACCACAGAGAACAAATTGCATAAAACAATAAACGAAGAAATAAATGTCTAGACTTATTTTTTCTGTACTGGTTTGTTCCAGCACTATAGATTCAGTCATTTATTTATGATTACAGGCCTAGGAGTTTTAGATTTTTTATACAGTTCGCACGTGATCTAGAAGATTCCAAAAATTTATGTTAAAGGGAATGTTTTCAAAAGTTATGATTTGACTTTATTAGTATTAAGAAATACATCGCGATTCTATTTAAAGGGTAAAGTAACCGCAAAAAGGTTGGAGATTTTTTAGTTCTTGAATTTTGTACATTTTATAGGTACTTTTCAGTCACATTCTTGAGTTATATGGATTTTATGGAAATCCGTAGCTTTCGAATCTATTTTAATGATATTTCATTGATAATCAATCGATGTCGTAACACCCAAGTTCGTAAAAGTGACTCAATTAAATTTTATTGCCAAAATCTCCATTGTCATAGTGATGAAAATGTGGTTTCGTAAAGATTCTACGTTCTATACTATTAATAACACTCCATGAAGAAAAGCATCACAAAGTATAGCAACGCTGTATACCTAAACATACAATTCAAAAGTGACGTAAATAGTTATAGGGTTACAACTAATATTTTGGCAACTCTAGACGTATGAGAACTTGATAAAGTTGTCACTTAAATTTTGATTAACCACAGGTTATATTTATTATCTACGGACTTGTAAGTATTCGATTTTGATGTAAAAATAAGTTTATCGACTATCGACATCTTGATTCCATATTAAATAATAATTTTAATATGATTTTAAATTACATTTATTGAGTTCACACAATATGTTCATTTTTGCATACTATAACAATAATGTGAAATCTTTAAAACATTTATGACAAAAGTGGCAACTAGGCTAATGGCATTGTTATTTTTAATTTTCATTCTTACATTAATACTGTTTTTGTGATGTTAACTATGTAGTTGGTAAGTTAGAGTCCCCACAACCTCCTCATCATTATTTAAAGCGCTTCCTGTCATCAAATAGAGCACTGTTACATTAGAGCTATATATTTTTATTAATGTTCATCAAGCACACTTACCTTACACGGACCGCGGTATAATTTGCTATCACCAATTTTCAAAAAAACTCAATTAATCTTGATTGAAGAGTGTAACCATAGGTTTTACCCCCGTGTTGGTCCGGACTTAGAAGAATAGACCATCTGCTTCCCATTCTAGGCAGCTCGTAAGAGGCGAGCAAAGGGTATAATTCATTAACACCGTGATCATTATCGAGGTGGTAGAGTACAACGACGACTCGTCCGAGTTTTGGTGCCACCGCCTTGCCTTTTCCTGCCGCCGTAATGTCAGTGCTAGACACTGCCGTGTTCCAGTTTGGAGGGCAAGGTAGCCGGTAAACTTACGCACGAGGCTTATTATCTACCCTCAGGTTGGCAACGCACCATTTACACCTTTGATGTCTATAGGCGGCGGTTGTCTCTTACCATCAGAGGAGCCGTCAGCTTGTTAGCCTTCCTATGCCATAAAATAATAGGTCGTAGAAGCGTATAAAAGGAAAAATAAACGACAGAATAGGCAGCATAGCCTGTCCTTGAAGGATGAATTTAAAAAAAAAAGAAAAATTAAAAAAGTCACTTGACAGTTGACAGTTTAAATTTGTCCTTGTTGTTATGTTGGGACAAAGGTGTAATACTTTCTTTTTTGACTATGGTCTTAATATTTACTACATTTTCCAACGAACTAAATTTGTTTAGAGAAATCTTGCGTATTAATGTAATCTGTATACAATTACAACTTTAATATCGTATCCATATCTAAATATAATTGATAAAGTGCAGTTTGATCATTGATCATATAATATCAACGTTGCTTGCGTATTGTTACTTGTTTGAGAAACCTTCAAAAGTCAGTTTGATTATAATGTAAAATTATTTATCTCCTACTTTATAGTTATAAAGTAACTTATGAATAAAAGACGCAAATTGTCAACAAGCAATATGGTGTCTAAAACTAAAAAAGGTAAGGAAATTATATAGGTGCTGACATTGTATCAATCAGTACTACAGTTTCAGTATATATTTAGTATACGCCTATAAACCTCTTCGCATTGTTTGTGCCCCCTTGATAGAAGTATATTTAATTTAATTAGTACATATTCTACCAATACCTATACTACACCAGTGGACACTATAAAAGTTTTGGTCAGATATCAAAATCATTAAAATAAATTATAAGTATTCAAAGTAAAAAAAATTTGAAGTGTGATTAATATAGTAACTGTGCAATTTTTATTTATAGTTTTGTCCTGTTCAACTCCAGAGCCGTACAATTCACCTTCCCATGACAGTGATTCAGTATGTGATTCTGACGGTGCCAGTCCAGTACCATTTCTATGTACCCAAGATGGCACAAAAGGTGAAACAGATGTAGTTTGGAATTTTTACACCCCTAAATCAGATACAACAGGTTCAAAGTACAAAAACTCTACTCCTCTTAGTAGAAAAAGTAAAAGATCTTTTAAACCTAAACTTATTGAAAAACCATTGCCAAAACGTAAGCCTATTAAAACATCTCAAAAAAATACTGAGTTGTTTCAAGAATTAATAGAATTAGAACAAAACTTGCATGAGTATATAAACAAGAAAAATGCCAAACCACAGTCTGATGAAGATATGTTTAGTGATACTAGTGATAGTTCGCCTAAAAGTGGTTTGCGGACAAGCAGTAGATGTCTAAGAAAAAATGTCTTAAGTTCTAAGTTCAACAAAATAGAACCAGCAGAAAATGGTTTAGAATCTGATGACTCGATGAATGAGTGTCTTATAAAAGCTAGCCAAGTGGTTGAAGAAAAGGTATTAAAAAATACTGAAATTGATTTAAAAAATATATTTGAAGACAAATCTATGGATGCCATTTTAAGTAATATCAGATTACACACTCCGAGTATTAATAAAGCAAAAAAATATGAGTCTCCGAGGCTAAATAATGATTCATTTGATCATTTACTTGAAAATTTGAATGATAGTGCTTTGGAAAAGCTCACTCAAATGCCTATTGCTTCTGAATCACATGTTAAAACTCCATTGACTACTAAAAGAGAAGGTTTGAAACGATCTTATCATGTAGGAAGCCCAACGTCCAGCTCTATGTTTGGCAGGCATAGTTCAATGCCTGAATCTCCATCAACTGTTAATATAGAAATGCCTTCAACTAGTGGAAAATCTTTTGGAAGATATAGTTCTATGCCTTTTAACAAGAGTGATGCTAAAGGTATAATCTATTTAAAAATTAGGATTAAGCTTTGATCCTGCTATATAAAAAAAACCACAGTAATGCATGGGTGTGCTAGTTTGAGCTTACTAACGCCAATATTAATAATACATCTTCCATCCGAGACAGAATTCTATCTAAGACTGTTACATATTACTTCAACCTGCTCGCCAATATTCGTATTCTGCAATCCATTTTTTTTTATGACGACGGATTTTCGTGCATTCCTGTCCCTCTCAACCGTTTTGACGACCCCATAC
>DWBC01000055.1:0-10944 GCA_018237325.1 Calydna sturnula
ATACAATTTAACATCTGTAAATAAATATATTTTTCTTCTGAATTCAATTTCTCAAAACTTCGCAATATTTCAATTTCAACTTGTATATAACAATAATAATACATGTTTTGGACTCATATACTAAAAATCATAAACATTAAGTCGTCTGTTTTAACATCCTCCTTGCGAAACTGATTCAAAATAGTTGGGGTGTTTGAAGCTAAATGTGACTAATTTCGGTTTGCTTTCACTTTAATTTATAATTTCCACACTTCTTGGGACATAGGATAAAACTCACACATTTTTTTAAATGGCTAGACCTAAAATCATGTCCATTTTATATTCGTATTTGGTTTTCATGAATCTAGATAGGGATAGGGTAAATCCGGCTCGATGGACCAACAATTCTAAGGAAGCCTACAAGTGTTGGGCCTTTAATTTAAAATGCAACGTATGTCAATTTATTATATTTTATACATATATGTTTAGTTCTGTCAATCACTTATATGCAATAAATACTAACAATAATTTAAGTTCCATAAATAATTATAGACATGTTGGTTTTTAAAAGACATTTACGATATACCTTTGAGGCTCATTTCAAAAGATCAAACCAAAAAGGTTGTTAAAATTTAGCTTTTAAGGGACAACAATTATAAATGATTTGAACAATAACATACAATTACAGCAGTCATGTACTTAAAACTTAGATGAGTAAAAACGCAATATACATCTTGTACAATATGCAGAGACGGCCAGTGCACCAGAAACGAAATATAGCATGTTTTCATTTTACACAACTAATATGGGGATCTAGAAAGAACTTATCTTGATTTCGCTGTTGTAGTTTTCGTACCGTTATTATGTCACTAGCAAGAACTGGGTATAAAAAACGGAGACTTCCTCCACTGTCAATTTTACTGTTAACCTAAAATTAATGTGTTAAAAATGCATTAAAAGTAATTTTTACATAGGGCTACTTTAGTGACAAATTCACAATAAATTAATTTTGCATTAAATTTATTCGTCAGGAGTAGGGCTACCAGTACGGTCACTGGTTAAAACCCAACTCCTGTAATTCCTTCTGAGAATGGTTTATGTTGCAATTCTAATATTTCACTATGCCCATTTTAATAAATTGATTCAATGTTAGTGACGTAAAAACTAAATCGAAAAGGGACGATAGCGGTCATGATTTTGTTCAATCCATAGATTATATTATATAGGTAGTACTAGCTCGGTGACGTGAATAAGACAGAATTAGCATTTCATATGCCAGAGAGAAAGAACGAAACGCGCGAATACTTTATGGGGTATTTCGAGTTAATGTAGGATGACTGAGAATCGAAATGAGTAAAACTGCAGATGCTAATATACTGACTGTTTATTGAATAAACGGTGCTTAGCTTTCGCCTGATTTTGTAATTCTATACTTGTTTGCATTTAACGTTTTAAAGATATTCTGATGTTTGATCTTGACTTTGAATGACTCTCTGATCTAGTATTACCTACATGTAAAGACTACACAGAAAAAATAATGAATGTCACTCTTTTTTTGAGCTTACTTTTTATTGCGGTCTATTTAATTATTGGTATATTATTTTCATACATTAATCAGAATTTCGTTAAACCATTGTAGTTTGCTATAATAGTTCATTAACCGCAATAACTATTAATGCGCGTCAAAGGTCATCGTTGTTTCGAGCTTTTTGCAAAAAATACTTAAAATTATAAGTATAATTAAGTACTATGATACAAAAAATATTATAATTTTTGTTTAAAACAAAAGTAGTTAGGTGTTTTAAGTGACTTATACCTAAAAAGGATATAATAATGAGTTCCAATATTTGTAAAATGAAATGCAGACTTGGAAACACTGAAAAGTGGTTTTTCCCTTGTAAATGATTTTTTGACATTCATTAATTTTCCCGTGAATTCTTAATATATAATCTAAGGTTCAATTTCACGGGCAGCATTTGGTTTGGAAACACGGCTTTAGCTTTGTTTATGTTAGGAGGTTACCCGGGTTATGGAGGGCGGTATTACGGCGGTTATGGAGGTTTTGGTGCCGGCTATCCCCACTACTACCCCGAGCCGCCCTACCACCATCCCCATCACCATCACGAAGTCAAGGGTGAGTAAGGGAACACTGCATGTAAATTGTAAATACACTCATTTCTCATACATCCCTATATAAATTAACTCGCTTTCGGGTTCATGCCATGCTTAGAAAAAAAGACATACCAGAATGAAAACTACCCTCCAAAACGGGTAATTTAAATGTTTTTTATTGCAACTAATATACAACTTGAAATTTTGTTTTTAGTTTTGTTTTATACTCTCTTATCTAAGCATGGCTGCGTGTCATACTAATTTTCTATCACTTGAATTTTATTCTTTAGCAACTGGGTTTTGGAACTCGCTTCTGACATTAGGATCGACTTATGAGAGTGAGTGTGAGAGCACCACAAAGATATTTAATATAACTAACTACACTTCATGAAGAGTATAGTTGGACGCAAATCGTTGTCCAGAACAACTAGGCCTTTCAAAGTGATAGTGGGCGGCGGTGATCGTTTTCCATTAAGTGACCCAACAGCTCGTCTGCTTCCTTTTATATTAAAAAGTACTACATAATCAAAATTATCTAATTACATAACCTTTGTTTACATCAGTAAATTTCTCAAAATCATTCATTTGGATCCACGAGGATGAAATTATTAAGGATATCTGTTTCGAAATACGATATCAAAAAGACAAGCCGCCCTTACTTTTTCTAACGGAGACGTAAATCACCAGATCTGCAGTATAATTTTCTTGCCTTCAAAGAAATAATATGGTTGCATTTATATAATATATATTCGAGATCACTTTCCGTAAGGTGAGCAGTTATAATGCTAACTATTTTTCCATCTTTTTCATGGCACAATCCACATGAAAAATTATTCTCCCCCACCCGCCAACCCTTCGCTTTTAATTCATATATTTTATTACATAATATGTTACAAATAGTCTATCCATATATTATTTTTATGCGTTTGCAGTTAGGATTCGGTTATAAATACATAATTATGTGCGTAAGACCACATTACTTTGCATTTGGTTTTGATTTGATTACAATAGTTATTGGATGTAATAAGTAAAATGTATAATTCGGTAGCTTTAACAACCGCTTGTGACCCCTATAGAAGCATCATGACTGAAAACACTACTGAGCTATTAGCCATATAATATGGAATTAGTAACTCAGGAGTTTCCTAATTTTATCAACCACGATTGTAATACATCTAAATTATTTCCAGCTGAAGAACCACCGGCCAAGAAAGAGGCCGAATGATTGTCACCGAAACGCGTCGTCAAACGGCGCAGGAAGTCTTCTTCTAAGGAGACTCCTAACAACTAAAGTGCTTCTCGGATAAAAATTCGTTCATTCATTAAATATTTCTGACGTCCTGCAAATTGATAATTTACTAATCATAATTTGAAACGTATGCCCCAAATTAATAAATCAATCCTTTTCCAAATTTAACAGATTAGAAATTAGTTTTATTAGAATCTTGAATTTGATTTGACACGTCAGAATTAAATTTAAATCAATCGAACCTATCGTATTAGGATTGAATAACCCCTTAAACTAGACGAGTATTTTATATCTGACAAGTATTATTTGAGGATACCTTTTGATATATAGCATCGATAAATACGATGGCTTCCACCTTAAAACAGGACCTTGAAGCATTAGGAGCCTTAGAAACATTGTTATTATGGGCACATGTGATCTACATACAAATGATGTAATATGTGCTAGGGCTCCTATGTATTTGGGCTTTTTGGGAAAAGTAAAGTGTCCAATAGGAACAAGGGGCCTGCACGTGAATTAAGAATTTGCAGGACATAACCTTGTGATGGTTCGGACACACACCAAGTGCGACTGCAAAAGCATGCATGGTCGATACTTTTTTTAATTTTTATCATATTGGTGGGATGCATCATATTAAAAAAAATGTGCAAAAATGGTGATTTGTGAGAACACTATAAGTGATAATAAGTATATTTTAAATAAGATGGAACTTCGAAAACAATTTGTTTAAAAGAAACTTAAATTAACCTAGCCAGTTTACAATAACTTTATATAAGATAAGATAGGATATTTATCATAATTAGGGATTTTAGGATCTGGTATTTCCTGCCATTTTTTTGTCGCGGATGTAAAATAATTGCTGCTACACATTGAAACCCATAGTAACGAAATTCCCTTTAAGCTCTACAGGCTCTCCATTCCATTTCAAAAAAATGTTATTGTGAGAAAGAACTAGCATATGTTTTTCTAGAATGGGATATTAAACTAAGAATCATTGTGAAAATCATATATTATGTTTATTTACATAAAGTAGACTTAGATTAGAATAACTTAAATATAGTATATATCTTATATGTAGTGTTAATTTATCTGTTTTCTTCCATCTGTATACGGTTACTGTTTCTACCAAACTGGGCAATAATTGGTCGCCCTCCCATAATTGTTCCATTTATTTCGTCTAATGCTTGTATTGCTAAGTCTTCATCTGTGGAAATAAATTATTTGTAAGTGATTATGTATTTTATTTATCAACTTAAATAATTTATATGGCATATAAATTGTTGGGACATGTCTAAACCCAAGTGGGTATAAAACTGATGATTATAAAAATAATGTAAAACATATAATTATACATATTAACATATATATAAATATAACAAAAAATATGTTAAAAAAATTAACTAAAATGTCTCATTCATTATTCATTAATGAAATTTGATATGACAGCTGAAACATCTTTAAATGACATGGATCTTGAGATTGAATAGGTATCTTGTTTAGATTATTGTGAAGAAACTGCAAGAAATAGTTTTAAAATAATGTGGTGGGCCGCGTCCAAGTATTAACAACGAAGATTACTACAGCTGTTGTCACTTTGATTTTTTAGCCTTCCACTGGTACAATTGTATTTCAGATGAAATTGATATGTGCTGAAACATCAAACTGTACCCCTTATTTTTTTTATTCCATGTATTTCAATTGCCACCTAGTTACTATAAATATCAAGATGGCGAGATCACTTTTTAACAAAATAAATCACCATTATATAGTATTCTGTATCATTTTGTACCGGCAATGATAACTTTTGTGCTGGTATTGTTTGACCAGCGGTTTAGGCTTATACTACACTCGCCATTGTCCAGTGTCGAAATGGCGTGATTTTAATTACACTTAAAATTCTAGAGTCTCGTACCTTTAAAAATCGCCTCACACTTGTCAAAAGATATGCAGTTTTATAAAAATTATGGAAATATTTTTGGAGTGCCTATACTACTTTCAACAACGGTGATTTAGTTTTTTATTAATAATCCGTGATCCCGCCATCTTGATATTTATTAGTTACTGACGCAATTTCAAGGACCTATTAACGTCAATATATGCATTTGCATGTGACTTACTCTGAAATGTAACAAAAGCCTGCCCATGCATCCTCCCAGTCATCAATCTCAAATCCACTGGCCCACCATTCTCAAGTTGGAACTGGTTGAATAGAATGGATAGTTGGTCTTGTGATATTGACGGTGCAATATTTTTTAGGTACAGCACCTGTAACAATACATGTCAATCATCTGGTGCATTTTAAAGTAAAAACATGAATTAAAAAATTTAAGGTATTTTTGGGAGCTTCTATCAGCTATGAACCCCATACATGTAAAAGATTTTCTGTATAGAAACATTGCAAATGATGCAACCAAATAGATGCATTTAGATGGATAGCGTTACATGCAATTTCATATACATTTATGACTCTGACTTGCGACACATGCATGCATTCTCTTCTTATTAAAAAGGTAATGTTTATAGCTTTGAATGTAAATTAAAGACCTTAAACATAGATGCACAATCTATAAAAATGAATCTAATCCAATGTCTACAATGTGGCATTTTACCACATCCTAAGACTACAATCACCTAAAGTTGCCAGTAACCAAGTTTTTAAGGTCGGCAACACATCTGCACGATTTCTAGTACTGCAGTAGTTTGTGAACGCCATTGATCACTTACCATCAGGTGAGCCACTTGCTCGTTGAAAAAAATTCAGGTAGCTTCCTGATGATAGTAAGAGATAACTGTAGCCTCTAGAGCCTAAGTTCATAGGCTACTCTATAGTGACAAGCACTGGCATTATGATGGCAGGAAAAGACAAGGCAGTGTTAACAAATCCCAGAATAAACTAACAATAGAAAGCTATGAAAAAAGTCCTAGATAAAATTACTAAGTTATACTTACTTTAGATGGTATCCCAGGTTCATAATCTTTGAACCTATCGATCTTCTTGATGTCATCCAAGCACATCTTTGTACCTTCAAGCAATTGTTCTTCAGCTGCATTCACTGGTATAACAATATCTACTGCTTTGAACTCATCTTCATTATCTGCAATTGGCTCGAGTCTTACAATTTTACTATCTTTTATTGTGTACATAGTTTGCTTTTTTGGTCCAATTTCTTTTTTTGGGCGTTTTTCTGGTACCTTCCTTACATCCCATAAACTACCTGGACTAACATTTGACGGACCTGTAAAGAAGAATGGCTGTGTTATATGATCTGTGGCAAATAATTCGTGGAAAATCGACTTAAATTCAATACAACCATCCTTGTACACTTTCAAAATCAAAAATCATTTATTAATGAGGATGATAACATCATACTTATGACGGGTCGACATTTTTTTTAAACTACTACTGGATCGGAACGCGGCCACACAAAGAAGATCCGGCGGAAGAAACTCAGCGGGCTTGTCTCTTTCAAAATACACAATTTTTACAAAAATAACTCATGTTACTACATACAACTTTTTTGAGATTGGTTTATGGTGCAATTAATTCCATGGATTTTAATCACCAATATAATATCTAATAGTATAGTAATTTTTCTTGCATAGTTTTGACTTTCCCCCTTCCGCTTGGACCACTCTCGCGAGTAGACGCTTCTCTGGATACGTACATAAATTTTTAAATAACATAAATTATCAATTGTGTCTCAAAAATTCACATTAAAAATCAGGAGTACAGAAAGACAGAAGAGCTCAAGCGCACAGCTACCTCGCCTACCGTCTCAGTTTAACTGCATCCTGCTATCTCACGTGAGTCATAATGATGAAATCTTTATATTTCGCTTAGAATCAGGCAGTGCATAGTATTAATGTTTGGCCGGCTGAAGTTACCAGGAACGCATAAGCAATAACAAGCTATTGAGAATCGACAGACAATGACGCCGTAGAGTGCTACGCTGCTACATGGTTCTATCTATCAGTTACGAAATGAGACTACGACTACCACAATAAGTAACATTCTAAACGCTAACTTATGATATTAATAATTAGCGTTGTATTAATCTTAATAAAACAACAAATTAACGCTGTCCAATTTCTAAATTTATATAAAATTAATTAATTTACAATTTAATTTTAAACTTATCTACGAATATAGTTAGACAGATAAGAACATGGATAAATCACTATCAGAATCCAACATAAACTCATTAGGGGTTAATATTACTCCGCCTAATTGTGGGTTAAAGAGACAAATGAAAAGGAAAAGAGAATGTGATTGCGGAGAAGAACTAGAACTTTTAAGGGAGGAGATTAAAACGATGATGACTCTTATAGCATCACAAGGCGATGAGTTAAAGAAAATTACACCTACTCTAGTAGAAGTTCAACAAATAAATAGAAACATAGAAACTTCCTTGGCATTCTTAACTACTCAAAATGAAGAACTAAAGAAAAAAGTCGAGTTATTGGAAACAAAAAGTAAAAGAGATAGTGAAAATATAGCTATTCTAGAAGATAAGATAGAAGAATTGCAAAGAGAAAAAAGGAAACAGAATATAGAAATTAAAAACGTCCCAAAAACAAAAGATGAAAATAAAACTGGTCTCATTAGCATGGTAATGAGTCTTTCAAAAAACATTGGCTACAATATGATGCAATCCGACATAAAAGACATATATAGAGTTAAGAGCACTAAAGAGGAAGGAAAAAATATGCCTATAATTGTCGAAACTTCATCCACTATCATGAAAAATGATCTTCTTAAATCTTGCAAATTATTTAATAGAAAATGGAAAGAAAAACTGCGTGCGAAAGACTTAGGTTTCACAAAAAATGAGGATACGCCAATTTTCATCTCTGAGCAGTTAACGGTTAAGGCTTCACGCCTATTTTTCTTAGCCAGAGATCTATCAAAAACAAAAGGTTATAAATTCTGCTGGACCAGTTTTGGCAAGATTTACGTTCGAAAAGAAGAGAAGTCTCCTATCATCAAAATAAATAATGAAGCCCAAGTTCATCGTCTAGCACAAGAAGCATGACAACTAAAGTCGTTGAATTTCTTTAAAATACATATCAAATTTAACACTACACTATCCAGTAATAGTATTAGCTCTAAGTTTAATTTTAATTTTATTATAAACTGTACACACACATACACTAACATTGTTATAATAAGTAATTCCACACAAACAAATTATGTAATTAAAACTAACATTTTATGTAACGCATCCAAACAATTTATAACGACAAAATATAGATATTATATTACAATATATAAATCTTCATTTAAGGAGCACATAGAAATAACAAGCGGTATAATAAAACTTTTTAATGGATAGTACACTACAAAATATAAAAGAATTAGACAAATTTGTCACGGCAAAATCAATCAAATGCCCAATAAATGAATTGAATAATTATATGTGTAAAAAGAGTTCGGATTTGACTATGATTTCGCAAAATATCAGAAGCATATATCGTAACTTAGACGATCTACAAATTACGTTAACTCAACTCAAATTTGATGTTGATATACTAATTCTGACAGAATGTCAACTGAACACTAAGAAAACTACACCTAATATTATGTATTATGAATCATATGCTACAACTAATCATGTAAACAAAGCAGACGGAGTAGTAACATACATAAAAAACCATCACAATGCAAAAGTTAAGGAAATTTTTCTCCAAGATGCCTCCTGTCTACAAATAACCATCAACGATATAGTAACCATAGCCATTTACCGTTCTCCATCAAAATTAAATGCAGACGCATTTTTAAATTCGCTTAATGAATATTTGTACACCCTGAGTAATCATAAAAATGTTATACTTACCGGAGACATCAATATAAATATTATTTCAGGAGAAAATGAACCTTCCCAAGATCGAAATAACCGGCTAAACTATCTAGATATATTATCTTGTCATGGCATCCTAACTGGCCACTCCCTTCCTACGCGGGATACAAACTGTCTAGACCATTTCATGATGAAACTTGAGGCTAACAGGAAGAAATCGTTTATAGGTATCCTTGAGACAACTGTAACAGATCACTTTACGACATTATTAAATTTGACAAGTGTTAATAATTTAAACAATAACTACACAAAACATAAAAAAATAGTAGATTTCAATGGGGCTCTATCTACGTTAGCGCAATTTGATGTGCATTTAGTAATGCAATCAACAAATCCTAATTTTATTGCTGACAAACTGACAGATGCAATAAAAAATTCTTTAGAAAATAATACAAAAATAATAAATATCAGTAGCAACAAAAGAACTAGTAAGCCATGGATTTCCTCCGGCGTTTTAAGATGTATTAAAAATAGAAATAAAATGCATAAACAATTGCGCCTAGATCCGAAAAATGAAATTTTAAAAATAACTTATAGAAGATATCGAAATTACATAAACAACTTAATTAAAAAACTAAAACATAAGTATGAAAAAGAAGAAATAGAAAAATCAAGAAATAACCCTAAAACTCTATGGAACACCATAGATAATATTGTCAACTTAAAATCAAATAAAAGTAGTAATTTAGACCTTTTGCAGATAAAACCTTCCAAACTCGAATCTCTAAATTACATAAATACCTATTACTCTGACGTAGGAAGTAATCTGGCTAACAAATTAACTGCTGAAAACGCTTTTGTAAACAGTACAACACAAATACATAAAAAAAAATATCCTTTACCAAATAAAACCACCATAAAAAGAAATCACATCACAAATACTCAAATTTCATCCTTTGTACTGTTTGATACTAACGAGGAGGAAGTGAATAAGATTCTTATGAGTCTTAAATCTAACAGTGCACCAGGATGGGATGGAATACCTGTAGTTTTTCTGAAAAAAGCCAAAAATACAATAGTCCCCATCTTATGCCACCTAGCTAACACTTGTTTTGAACAAGGAATCTTCCCCACAGCTTTAAAAAGTGCTATTATAACCCCGGTATATAAGACAGGAGATAAAACAAACATAAGTAATTACCGCCCAATTTCAGTTTTAACGGCTATTTCAAAAATACTAGAAAAATTAATAAATATGAGACTAATAAATTATTTAAATAAATTCAAAATTATTTCTGACGCTCAGTTTGGTTTTAGGCAAGCACTATCGACAGAGGATGCAATTGTAGAACTAACAACATCAATTGTTAAACATATTGACCGAGGTAATAAAACTCTTGCTGTCTTTCTAGACCTCAAAAAAGCGTTCGATACAGTTTCAATCCCTATTCTTTTAGATCGACTCGAGATATATGGTGTCAGAGGTACTCCTCTAGAGCTTTTTAGTAGTTATTTACAAAACCGGAAACAACAAGTTAAAATAGGTAACAACGTAAGCAATCTCATAGAAACCACAGCATTTGGAGTACCGCAAGGTAGTGTTCTTGGTCCAACGCTTTTTTTACTCTATATTAATGAACTTTGCAACATGAAGGTGGCAGGGGCCAGGATCATTACCTACGCAGATGACACAGCTATAATATTCTCTGGGAATTCTTGGAATGACTTGCGTAACAACACCGAAAAGGGACTTCGTACTGTAAAAAACTGGTTAAATAACAACTTACTCACGCTTAATCTCGAAAA
>DWBC01000056.1:0-10912 GCA_018237325.1 Calydna sturnula
TTACCCTCTACCAAAACGCTCAACGCGCCTAAAGAAGTTTTCACTTCAAAAAAACAATTTATATATGTCTACAAGCAACTATAGACACGCTTATTCCTCAATATATCGGAGAAGATTGCGGCGTTTCGAAATATACTGCAGTAGTTTATAAAAATAAATGAATGTGGTGGTTTAAACAGCACAAATGCAGCGTCTAATGAACTAGTTGTCTCTCAAGACCTGATTGCTCTTTTAACGGAACATTTATCGAAGCTCATTAGATTTTCGAAGTACAATGCAGATGACTATATTATTTTTTGTTTCTTTCTACCTAAGTAGGTACTATTATTGAAATGCCTATATCTGTGGACATTTTTTTCCAATAGTTAGGTACTTAGGGCCTAGGGCGCAAAATACTAAACTTGAAATTGCGCGGACTAAAAAAGATTGGGAGCCCCTGGTCTAAACAATAATAAAATTTGTCATCATAGATACTGGTCATTAACAGACTTGTGACCTCTGCGTAGTGGATTAAAAGTATTTATATTAAGTAGCTGTGACTATAAACCCACTACAGCCCTACAAGGGCTTTACCAAATTTAAATAATTTTTGTTACTTCCAATATCCGTTTCGATAAAGCGCTAAAAGTTAATTTCTAAAAATACGCCTTGACTACGCTACAATTCTTTTTGATCTGGATTTGATATTTCTATCAAATGTCAGGAGCCAACAAGCGGAGGTGGGTGGTTTCACCTGCTAGCTGCTGAAAGACTACGTATAGTATTGCAGTATTAGTCTTAACTGATGCCAATAGAAGACCATGTGCCGCCCGTATGCTACGAACGCCTTACACGCCCGAATGGTATTCTTTCTTTCTTTCTTAGATGATGAACTCGCACGATTTGTGCATTTTCCACAGACACACACAGACAGTAGTTGTCGTTTCCCGCGTTTTTTACATGAATTTTCATTTCATTTTAATTTTCAGCATCACAAATATTTTATATATCAACGCAATTATGTGGTAAATAATTATTCATGGCAACACTCCAATATTTACTAAGTTTTTTCAAAAGTTTCAATAAAATCTTTGCGGAATGTTCACAGTTTCCACATTGTTATTTCACAAGTTTACAACACATTCACACACAAGTTTAAGTACATTTATATTTATTAGCAACGTTTCGTGTTAAATACATTTATTCTCTTAAAAAAATAACTTTCTAAGAGAATAAATGAGAAAAGCGCGAGCATAAAGCGTGTGTCTGTAACTCCTGCGCAAGTCCGATGATCTTATTTCTTTAAACTTTATTGTACAGTGTGCATAGATCAGGGAAAGCAATATTATCGGCTTGGAATAGGCTATAATAAATCGGCTTAATAGTCAATGAATTGCTTTACAGTTTCTTAACGTTTACATCTTTATCTAGGCCCGCCTGATGATGGACAAACGCTCGGAAGCAAAAGTGCGGACGAAGCGCATACAGCAACTTCTGGGAGAGTTGGGAGTATCGAATTGCACACGTACAAAACTAAAGGCGTTATCGGGTGGAGAAAGGAAGAGAGTTGCGTTGGCTGTTCAGGTAATTACAATCTATATGATTTAATTATTTCTTTGAAGTTTTACTTCTTTTGTGTAAAGGGAAAAATTATAAGAGCAATTTTTTACGATGCGCGCACACACCGTAACGAAAAACGGACCCCATGAAATTTTACGCCATCTAGTAACTATCTCGGAATTAATATTATAAATATTAACTCTGAGATATATTTCCGGCATATAATATATTAATGACAAACTTACTAATTAATAGTTTGTTAATATTAAATAAATAAATAAAAAAATAAAAATAAAAAAGCCTTTTATTTCTCGCTTTACATAATCAGTTGCATGCAGTACAATTACAATCTTAATAATTAATATGCAATACAATTATAATTTTATATGATTTAATTTAGGAACATTATTACTAGTTCAATTTAATAAATTAGTATTATAGATATGAAAAGAATAACAATTTAATAGATAATAAAATAAATTTAAGAACATAATTAAACAAATCCATATAATTATTTTAATTGAATTATTGATTCCATTAACTAAACACATGTAAATATTAAATTATAGATTTATTCAAAGGTATATATTTATTAGTTAGCAAGAACCCTCTCCATGAAAGGTAAAGGCCTCCTCCAGAGATGACCAGTGCTCTCTATTCTCTGCTACTCGTGACCATTGTGTACCTGCTACTCTTATGATGTCGTCCGCCCAGCGTGCATTTGGTCTTCCTCTTCTTCTCTGTCCTTCAATCTTATTTCCTAGTTTTCTTATTTCAGAGAGACCTGTGATATCAGAATTTATATTTTTAAAGCATTCCGTTAATTCTAATAGCCGTGAATATGTTGACAAAGTTTTGACATTGTATGTTGTAATGTATAGAATATTCTGGTTATTGTTTTTTATGCAATTTGTTGTTTTTTTCTCTGGAGGGTTTTGGTCGTAATCTTCCTCGGTGACCAGCCGGCTTGGAAGATGTTTTTTGTTCTTTGTTTCTGTATTTAGTATGTTTTCCATGTGAGAGGGGGGGGCTAGTTGCTATTGTTTCATGTTTTTATCTGATTTCTCGTTCGGTGAACTTTCAGGGTTTTTGTTGGTTATAAAACTAAGTATTCCTGGTTTGAGAACACCCTCTGAGATACTTGATGATCTGTGCAGCTTTGTTTGAGTTTTGTTCTTTTTGTTTGCTTGTATACCTTGTTTTGTTCCCGTAGAATCGATATCATTCGGTGACGTTGGTAGAATTCTTTTCTTATTGCCTACAGTGTGTGCATTATTGGGGCGTATTATTAATTTATCATATCTAATGGTAGCATAGTTACCTTTCTCTCTTTCTATTTTTATTTGTTTTTGTAACTCCTTTCTTTTTTCTAAAATGTGTTGTGGGAAATCTTCATTATTGTAAAAATCGGTATTTTGTAGCAATCTTTTTTTCTTAATAATTTGTAATTTTGTTCCCAATGTGGTGAATTTTACAGTAATTGGTCGGGACTTTTCGCCCTTTATCCCAATTCTTTTAGCTTCCTGTAGATCTCTGTGATCTATTTCCTGAGAAAAATGTTTCTCTATAAAGTTGATCATGTTGTTCTCTAATTGCGAATAAGAAGTTTCCGTTTCTTTAATTCCGAAAAAGATGATATTATTTTTTCTTGCCTCTTTTTCAAGAAAGTATAGTCGTTTTTCCTGGTTTTCAAATTTCGCTTCGAGATTTTTGTAATTTTCATCTAATAATTTAAATTTTTCTTCCAAGATGTTATTTACATTCTGTGTCACTTGTGCTGTAATTTTTTCGCTACTTTTTTCTATAGTATTTCTCTGTTCGTCGAGGTCCTTTCGAATTTTCCTTAGTTCGTTTAAAATTTCCTCCATTTTTGGGTTTTTAAATTTTTATTTGTTTTTCTGGTATCGGTGGTGCCCTCTCGTGGTGATGTTCCAAATTACTATGTGTGATACAAGGATAAGATCGAAGATGGTTCTAGTTTGTCACCGTAGTGTGGAGTATTAGTAACAGATGTCGCTAGTATCCTCGTACAGGTAAGCTAATTATGCAAGTCACATTTAAAAGTGTGGTTATGTTATTTCACTGGGTAATGGAATTGATTAAAACACTTTATTGTCTTTCTATATTATAGCACTTCGTATTGTTTTTAGCTGTTCTTTCACTTTTTAACTTTCGTTTTTGTCCAGATATAACCGCCGAGATATGAAAATGGTTGTAACACTCCCGATTTATTTTCACTGTTTTCTTAATTATCACTTGTATTTCGGCCTTGTCTTCAATGTCTGATATTGTTCACATTATTATCTAGTCACTTTCACTGGTTTTTTGTTATAAATGTATTTATTTAAATTTTAAAACTATAACAAATACGGAGCCGATGTAAACACTGGCTCAGTAGCGCCCTCTGATTGATGACTACTATACTATAACATATTTGTTGTTAACTCTCATCTACTAGGTGACCGATTTTCCAGTATCCTTTTTTTAATCTCTCTACGTGTTTCACTTCTTTTTTCGAGTCAGCCGGTGTAATTAATTATATTACATCTTTTGTCAACTGTTCTATTTTTTTCCAATTGGTCAATGTTTTTGTCTGCCACCCTTTGCTTTATTAAGTTCCATATACGTATATTCATGGCCATGCTCTCGTATCAAATCGTCTACGATATACTTTTTTGGTGGCTATGTCCTTAGAAATATGGGATACAATTCCCTCTTTGTCATTTTTTTATCAAATGGAATATTGTTGTCAAGCAGCCAATTTTGCATGTCAGTTTTAAGAGATGCCCTAGTGGGTGGCTTTACCGACTGCATCGTGTGTGGTGTTAGGGCATAAACTGCGTTACGCGTGTGTACGCACGTGAGCACGTCGCGGGCCACGCTTCTGGTGCACGCACGTGAGCACGTTCGCGTGCTTATGCGCGGGCATCGGCGCGTGCATCCGCGTAACGCAGTTTTCTCAGTACAATTTTGACGTTGGAGGTGTACAGTCGAGTAATTATGGATAAATTAATGTTGTATTATTTATCAAGACGACGGCGACGACGAATTGCCAAAAAAAGACGCCAGCCAGTAAGCCCGTACGTTGAATCTAGGTTACTGTGCGGGGAATTCGTGGTGAAGTTTGGTATATTAAGAGAAAATGAAAGGTTTTTTTTCAAATATTTTAAAGTTTCATTACAAGTCTATGATGAATTATATTCAAAACTGGAGCCCTATTTGAAGACTAACAATCTACGATTGAAATCTACGTCAATCGTATCACCAATGGAACGATTTGCAATGACATTGCGGTAAGTAAAGACATTTCGATATTAATAATCATCTTTATTCATGTAAAAAAACAGTCATTATTTAACAAAAGTTTAGAACACTCATATTTTTTTGCCAATTTATGTAAGTCACATTACTGTTTAGCCACATCAAGCAAGAAAGAAGAAGAAGTTCTTATTGTTTCGGCAGTGACACCTGAATATGGCTTAAAATGTTTTTCTTGATGTGGTTCACTCTGTTCTTAGGACCGAAACACATAACCGCACACTTATTAATCATCATATTAATCACAGTTTCTTACATTTATTAATTATATTTTGTTATTTCTAAATTACACAGTTTTATCGTTTTCGTTTTTTTTTATCTATACCTACTTATTCACTAATTTTTTTATATACTTAATCACAACAGTCATCACAGTGTCTTGCATAAACGCTACGTTACAATTAGTTTTTGATTAATAATTTGAAATACACTAATAAAATCACAGGTTCAAGTTTAAAATAAAAAAACACAATAACAGTTAAAACAGTACAATAAGTCTATGTCTTAATTATATTAATATACCTACCTTACAAAGTATTAATTATAATGACGCATATTGATTGCAAGTTTTTACATATGAATATTTCCCTTATTAATTATTCCCTTCTATTACTAGATCGGGTACTAATATTATTTTAAATTCTTATTTATCATCACAATCATAATCACAGTTTACTACATAAAAGATTAAATTTAAGAAGAGGACATATGAAGGAGCAATGTTATGAGTAGGTTCAAAAAAAAGGTCCATTAAGTAAAAAAGGGGTCTATTGATACACTTTTTTATTTGACCCCAAAATAGGGTTTAAGATAAAAGTGTCCGAATCGACCCCGTTTCTTTCCTTATGAACATTACACCTCAAGGCTTGTAAACTTTTGGCGAATGCCCTTGCATATCATAATAATTGCACATGAGACCAGAAAAATATAAATATAAAATTGCGCTTTTTACTAACTTAAATAGTTCTTCATGTTCTTCTCTTTCTTTTGTTCTTAATAATTAAACAGTCTTAATCAAATCTTCAAAGTCTTTCTTGTTACCTATTTATTCATTGTTCGTATCTGATCTTACATTTAAGGATTCTAAATCATTCGTTACCGTATTTTGCGTTAATGAAAGGTCATCAATGGTAATAATCATTTCTTTTTCTATATCAATCAAAGCTTCTAATACTTTCGTACGAAATATTAATTTTTTAAAGCAACTCAATTTTTTTACAGTTGGTAATAATGACTTAAAAAAATTCAAGTCTTCGTCCATATTATCTGCAGTGTTATTCTTCACGCAATTTAACAACTCTAATTCGAAATCAGTTGGCGATTCGCACTTACGTTTCTTGGAAGATCGTGTTTCTTTGGTAACGCTGGAGCTGGTTCTAGGTACATTAATCAAATCTTCTTCAATAATCGTATTATTTTGTGAAGTTCTCGGTGACGCGTTTTGCTCTACTGACTGATTAAAATTGTCTGCCGATTCTTCTCCTTGAGTATTCGAGTTTGAATCTAAAAATGACAGCATGTCATAGTAAATGTATGTTTTATTTGCCCTGGAACCGGAGCCTGATTTAAGTTTTTTTTTAGTAGACCTCACTCTTATATAAGTGTCTCTTGCAGTTTTCCATCTTTGCTGCAGCTTTTTCACTGAAACAATAACACAGGTATTTTATTTTATTACAGATATTTAGTTAGTGGACATACCTTCGTCGATATTCATCTGGCGTATCATACAGGACTAACCACGGTCAGAAAAATAGTAACAGAAGTTTGTCAAATTATAATTGAATGGTTAAAGGAAGAATGTATACCAAAATTTTCCCGTGCGCTATGGGAAGAGACTGAAAAAGGTTTTTTAACGCAAGCCCAGTTTCCTAACTGCATAGGTGCAATAGACGGAAAACATATACGCATTATAAGACCTCCACATAGTGGTTCCCTCTATTACAACTATAAGCATTACTATTCTATTGTACTGCTTGCAATGTGTAACGCCAACTATGAGTTTACCTATATAAACGTGGGAGTGCAGGGTAAAGAATCTGACTCCGCAATTTTCACACAAAGCCGATTGTACGAACAAATCAACAATGACTTAATAGATATTCCTCCTGCCAAAGCATTGCCCGTAATACACAATGATAAACCAACCAACATTGCTGCAACCGCAGCTTTGCCCTATATTATTGTAGGAGATGAAGCATTTGGGTTATCTAGCCATGTCATGCGGCCATATGCTCGAGCTCTCGATTTAAACTACAAAAAAAAAATATTCAATTATAGGTTAACGAGAGCGCGACGTTATATTGAGTGTACATTTGGTATCATGGCTAATAAATTTCGCATACTCCATCGTCCATTGAACGTTGGAAAAGACAAAGCAATTTGTTTTCTTAAAACAATTTGTATTTTGCATAATTTTATAAGATCAAGAAGTCAAATTAATGACTTTCATGATATTGTCATTATACCAGACCATATACGTTCAGTTCGGGGGTTAATTGGAAATACCCACAGAGATTCGTATACATTACGCGATAACTTCGCAGATTATTTCGTTGCAGACGGACAGCTGTCATGGCAAGATCGCAGTATTTATTGAAGATAGTTGGCTTTTTTATAATTTATGTACATTCAATAATTGAATTTTCACGGTTTTTTACCACACATTTTTTATTAACATAGCAGGCATATTTTAATAATATACCTAATGATTTTATTTGTTAAATTCATCGGATGTAACCAAATAACTTAGATTGTTGTAAACTAAAGTTGAGAGATGTCAAAGAAAAACCTATAAAACTACAAAACGCACGCTTATTTTACAAAGTTACTGGCCCAATTCTAAAACCAATATAATAAATATTTTAGTTGATAATTGTTTATTTACCTACCGATCCACTGTTTCTGCCCTAAATTGATTTTGAACCCTAAATACACCGATAGTGTAAAGTAGTGTGAAGCTCGCAGTCGTGAACATACTGGTTGTCTCGTGACGCGCAAAATGGCGGCGACCGCGTGGCCGAAAGCAAGAACTTTGGAATCTATCGAGCAATATAAAACCATACCAATATTATGGGACATTGTTCACACGAATTTCACAATGTTCAGAAATACGCAGTATCTCTGCACTAGTTTTGAATATAAGCATGATTTTATATTTACGTAGGTAAATTATTGTAAATATTCCCAGTTTTAATTTTATAGTTGGATTAATTGTTGAAAACATTTAATTGACACAAATAAAATTGAAATAACTAATTATATATAACTAATTGCATAGATTATTAAAAATAGAAATTTGGCGCAAAGAATAGTTTACCTAACCTACGTTATTATAAAATAAATAAAGAGTGTAGGTACTTACCTTGTATGTTTTTTTCTGCTTCACTCCAGTCATCATAATTTTCAAACAGTACTTTACAAATGTCTAGCCATGCTTTTGATTTAGCGTCCCGGTCTTTAAATATTTCGCTTGATTGGTCCCATATGGCAGGACGACACTGAACTTCAACAATTACCCTTTCTGTATCAAAATTTGTCATTTTTTGTTATGGGCCGGGCACGCGCGTGCGGTCGGTTCGAGATAGCGCTGTCAACTGAACAAGCACGCGCGTGCACCCGCTAGCGGGCTTCGCGCGTGGACCCGTCCAACGTGATGCGTGATCACGTCGCGTGCATGCGTGCCCCATTGCACGGAAGTATCACGCGACGGGCTCACGAGCGTGTGCACGCGCATGGGCACGCGCGGGTCGTTTTTGTATGGACACGCGAGAGGCACGCTTAACGCAGTTTAGACCCTTAGATACGTCACAAAGTTCACATCTACCAACATTTCATTCATAAATGTTAAGTTATGCCAGATAACAAGGGCACACTAGTTTCTCCTACTAATATTTACTTCGCTCACCCAATGAATCATCAACAAGGAAAACTGATCTCGGTCAACAAAATACGGTGTAACGATCGTGCTTGCTATCTAATTATATTATGGCGTTGTGGTTGGATTTATTAAAGCATCCTGGCCTTGCGTGATATCGCGCGTTCGTAGGACTAATGTCTTTGGAATTCAACTGAAGGTCCATTTGTTTTGATGCAAGACGATTCATTGTTGGGGCGATGACCGAAGCTGCGTAATATTTTTCTACTTTGGCTTTCTAGGAAGCAAATAAGCACATCGGGTATGGCTCGAATAGATGCGACTGATGAAAAGCGTTTTTAATAGCGATTAATGAATGACTAGTAATTGGATTATAATGTGAGGTTTTATACTAGTAACTTTGACGACTTTTGAACTACGAATCAGATTTTTTACCAAAATTATATAACATGAATCTATCATATACGTTTATTCATCTATGTTAAAACTCAGGATACAGTCAGTACAATGTATCTTTTATTTATAAGACTATTTACTATGAGAAGTGATGAAATAACATAAACATCTCACTTTTTGTATATATGTATGACCTGAAGCTGATATGAAGACGCACTTGCTTCCGGATGATATTTTAAAACTTAAATTTGTCGAAACTAGACGTTGATTTTCGCGCAACAGCTATGGATATAGAAGAATAATTCGCAAGTGTTGAGTATGTTATGATAGCACCGAATATTTTAGTGTCCTTAACCTGGCCAATTAATGGCATGGATAAATTTGTTTTAAAGGCTCTTCGAAGGAACATAAGAGTCAGCCAACAAGAGAGCCCCATAATCAAGTTGAACAATATTCCAGCCCGGTTGATTAGGAATCACCCAAATGGATTTCCCTTCGTGTGTGAATTAGTGCCTACGGAGTAAGTGACATCTTACAAGTTTAACAAAAAACAGATTAGCTCGACAGAATGTAAATCATTGGGTTTCGATTACTGACAGGTGACTGAAGGTAATATCTACGCAATAGTTTCTCCAGAAGATGAGAAGAACAATGTGATAAAGGTTACCAGCGGAAGTGACCCTGGATCCTTTTTAGGAACATTGAGCGACGTTTTTTTGGATACGGTAAATCTGCGCTCACAGTTTTGAATTATATATGATACGTCAACGACAAAAGAATCTTTTTACAGGTTGTCTCTACAGGTGTCAAAAAACGCGTGTTCTGATAATAAGCAAGAATAACAGTATTACGACACCTTCAAGCTAATCCTGTAAGTTGACCGCTGCTTAACGTACCCAAGTAACGTGAGCTATGGTTTTTCTTTTTTTCCATATCATGAAACAAAATTATTAAAAATTTCAAAAGACACACAACCAAATGTTAAAATTACAGACCAAATTAGATATACTAAAGATAAAAATTATGCTGAGATTTATATTTTAATTATAACCAAGCGTAAACAAAAAATTATTTATAATATTTTCATTCTGTTTAAGTTGTTTTTTACTTAAATTATGTATCAGAATTTATATTGAATAAAAACATACTTTATAAAACCAAAAAAAAAACCAAGTAACATGTGCTTGAGCAAGATTTTGGTGCCAGCGTCTTGAGCAAAACCCCTAGTTGCTACGTGTCTTTTTCTACGTATGGGTCTTGCTCAAGTTTATGTTAAAAGAACTGCTTCAAGATTTATATATAACGAGTTTAAGACATCTTGTGCAAAAATATGAAACAAGTCTAAAGAAAGGTGCATTGAAAAACTTTCTGAAGCATTTTTTGTACCAGAAACTCACAACAGAGACTTACCCATGACTTGCTCAGGGTTTGCTTAAGATCCTTAATTCTCAGAAATTCGTTCATTTCTAAGGCATTTGTGAAGCAAAAACTAACAGCAAATGTTAACGCGTGACTTCCTCAAAATTTGCTCTAGATGCATGATACACTTTATATCTTATAGCACTTTTTCCCCTCCACGCCTTGAAGGTGTATTGATTCAGTGGTGCTTATTTTAAAATATAAATCTTGACAAAACACGGATGAACCTGTTTTATTTGTAGGTCTATCTCTAAAAAGTTAAGCTGAATGAGATCCACTGTTTCTACATATCGCACCCTTAAAGTTAAACTGTTACTAAACGAAATTTTTCAAGAAATTAGCTATCAACACCATCTTACTAAAGTA
>DWBC01000057.1:0-10910 GCA_018237325.1 Calydna sturnula
ATCTACGATTTGTCCTATTAACATTAAATATCCCGCTTGAGAACCCGAGAATTCAAGCACTAAATTAAAAAATACCAGAAAATAGGTAAACCACAAACTGGCACAAACATCGTTTAAAACGTGACCAATTCCGTAAGCAAATTGTAACTTATAACTATTGGAAATGTGAACTAATTCATTGTCCATTTTTAATTTCTTTCTGCAATCCTCCCACTTAAATTATTGTATACTTAACTTTTAAGTTGTAATCCTGATATTTTGAGTTAATAAATAATTATATTTGTGGTCACGTTTCATATGAAATTTTAAATCATCATCAAAAATACAGTATTCTATAATTATAAAAATTTAATTTAATTTTGTTGATTATGTTCAATGATGTAAATAAACAACGATTGTAAGAAAATCTTATTTGGAAACTGACGAGCTGACGAGTGAAGAATAGGGATGGCGATCTAAGATCGATTAATCAAAAACTCGGTATCAAGTTTTGAATCTGACCATGTAATCGATATTTCACCCTCTAAAATTGAGATTCGATATTCTCATTAATTAGTAAATATTAGTTTCTCCAAAAAATTATGTTACAATTAATTACATATATATATATATATACTAATCAACACATGTATTAACAATTTTTCATGTACTTACTCAAAAACTCACTAGATGAACGTGTACTCGGTTTCTGACCACATTTAATAAATCATAGAACAAAAACATTTGTGAACAAAAAAAGCTGTGTTAATGGCTTATGCTTTAATTATCTTCAGACAGTTGTAAAAGAAAACTGTCCATTGTGCCATGTGTGCGCCAGACGACTCAGGAGGGCTATAATGCACACCATCGTTTTGAAACGATCGCGTGTTTTTATAGTAGTTGGTGCGATAATGAACCTTGTTTCCTTACACTTATTGAGATTGACAGTTAAAAACGAAGCGATCGTGTCGAGCTAAAAGTGCTATCATAGCCCTGCAGTTTTGAAACTTTAGTCTTTAGAACTCAGTTTTAACTTAATCTGTCAATATAGTTATCTGTGATTTGTTGTTATGATAAACTGATTCGTGCGATGTGTGCTCCTTAAGTATGATCCTAAACTTTACTGGCAGGAATAAAAGAATTCAATTTATTATCACATTCACTCAATAGCCATGAAGTATATGTGTATTGCGAGTGCATTATCGATAGCCTAGAGATGAGCGTAATCGCTTGAATCCTAGTAGATTAGCAGACTGTTATTCCTGAAAAGCTTGGACATTAATCACAGGGAACCATAATCTATATTTAATTTTTTTACTTTCTAATATAACCGAAATAAATATCTTTTTTAATACCTGATACTTTGATTTAATAGTAAAAACAACTTTCATTAGTTAAAAATGATAAAAGATCGATTATTATTAAGACTCATTTGTTTTCCATAAGAATTGGTTTATATCTGTATTGAATATATAGACTCGTTAAGCAAATCAGATAAAGATAATTTTTTTTGTGTATCGATTTACTAAACTTCGATTCCGATCGATTCAAAATTGATATTTTACAGAAAGTATCGCCATCTCTAGTGAAGAGTGACTGACAAATGACAATTGTATGCAGTGTTGCTAACTCCAACAAATCTGAATCACTAGGGCCAATATCAAAAGTCGCTAACTCTTAAGGATTTAATTTTATAGAACAATATGGGCGGATCCCAAATTTCGTTCTGAGCGGGACAAAAGAGGCCAACAGTTGAGTTTTTTAGATGAATAATATTTGAACCAGTAATACCAACCCTACTGAAATTTTGGATCAGCGAAAGTTAATTTAAACCACCTGGTTTTTTTATTATGATTTGATAAATCTGCTCAATTCTCTAATACTTTATTAATTTGTGTCTAAAACACAATATTGTGTCTTTATAATATTACTGTCATCCCAGTCAGAAAGTCGACATCGGTAATCTTCAGGTTTTTGTTAAATTATATTGGTTCATGAGTGGAAGGAAGGATGAAAGATTTCCGGACTGGGACGACTTAAATGGCTTATTCTATCTATTAGTCAGCATATTGTTACTCTAGAGGATGAAGGGTAAAGGATACTATAGTTAACAAAAAGAGTATCTATTTCCTTTAACAGTTTTGATTTGTTTTCCAAAAGTTGCCACATAAGTCGCTGAATCATTTTTGACGTGTATACGTGAAAACTGTGAACATATAACGAAGCTTGATTAGTGTTATCGTCTTTGGCAACAACGTGAATAATATTTTTAAAATAGTGATTAGTGACCACTTGAAATATCGCTATGAAAATTAATATAAAATATGAATATGAAAATTGTCCTGAAAAAGCGCGGGAAACTTATAGACTTTAACTTGATAATGTCAGTTGCTCACGCCTAAAAAAAAAACATCGACAAACAGAACACTAGAGATGAGCAATATTTATTCGTAAGGATAATCGTAACTATCAATGTATCATAAATTTTGAAAGTCGATATTATTCTTTCAAGTTATAGTAATTACAACAACATATCTTTAGACCAGCTACTTAACATAAACTCCACGAACTAAAAAATCAACTTGTAGGATCGTATAGGGACTAAATCCAACAAGTGTTCTCCAAAGATGGTGTCAAAAGTTAGGAACCGGGCAGCGAGTATTAGAAGAGTAATTAATTTTGATTAGGTGAAATATCTTAAAATATCTTAACGTTTGTGATCTCTCTACCTACGTCTATAGGTCTGAAGATATGTTGTTGTAATTACTATAACTTAAAAGAATAATATTGACTTTCAAAATTTACGATACATTGATAATTACGATTATCCTTACGAGTAAATATTGCCGATCCCTAGAGTTTTGTTTGCCGTTGTTTGCAAGCGTGTGAGATATTTAAAATAGTGCTGCCAACGCTACATCAATGATGAAATTATTCATTTCAGTGATGTCAATTAACTACTCGAGTTGAATACTCACTAACTCGATTTAGTGAGAGAGTATTACTCTTACTAAAAATAGTTGTTACTATAATAATAGTAAATAGTAGCTATTTACACTTGAACAAAGTAGATTATGAATGAATATGATATAAACACGTTAAAATTGAAGTCATAAAAAAACCCGGTAAACTTAATAAACACTAACCTTAAAAAAAGCAGTTACTATCACCCTTGGGATCATTAACAACATAATAATCTTTATAGGGGAAAGTAGCACCTTGTTAAGCTTTTAAAAATAACTATTTGAAACGACGAGAAAGATGTATCGATATCATCGTATTCTAGAGATATCCCTAATTGACATTTTTTTCACATTTGACATTGGCATTTGGCAAATGAAAATTTAAATTAACAAAAGTCAAGAACTCAGGCGAGCGTGTAAAACATTTTAAAACAAATCAAAATTTTAAACATTTTTGCCTACAAGCGCTGTGTTTACCTAATATTTTAATGTGAATCCATTTGTAAAATATGCGTATTAATTGACTGCCATTTATAGTTTGGTTGGAGTTACATATAATGCCTTTATGAAAAATACAAATTATCAAGCAATATCAAGATAAACTTTGCTGTCTTGCGGTTACTGTATCTAATTTTATGTCCCTGGTTTCATTATAAAATATCTAAATGAACCAGTTATTTATTATTTCGTGCCTAGCTTTCTTTGTAGCGGTGAGAAGTGATGATTTTAAAGAAGAAATCTTCATTAAACCATTGCCGCCTTCGCATCTTTATGTGAATTTTAACTTTATCACTGTCATAAATGGAGATTCTTGTAAGTATAGAGAGTACACATAGATCAATAGACTTAAGTTAATCTTTGTGCTTGTAGACTAAAACACCTTCTCTGGCTCCGCCTCGATGGCATAGCGGTAAGTGTAGGTACACGCGTAGGTCGCATGAGGTCCTGATTTAATTTATGGCGGTAGGAGAGAGTAGTGTGATGAAAATAGGTGTTTACATTTTGGAACTGGGTGTTTATAAAAATATTTATTCCTATATTTATAAAAGTATGTATTTAGTTGTTAACACTCTTTGTATAAGCAGATAAATTTCTGACTGTGCGGTTAAATCAATTTATGTAAATTGTTCCCTAATATTAATTACCTAGCAGCCCAGTTCCCTTTTGTTAAGTGTTTATTCTTCAACAGTAACTGATATATGTCAGTCATATTTGCTATCTTCTCGTAAAATCCTACTCAATTCTGTTCAGTATATGTTAAGAAAATCAATCAAGGACAGATAGGCATGATTTGAGGACTCCATTTTATAATATTTATTGATTACAGTATTCAAGTTGTATGAGACTCAGGCTGTTCCAATTTCCTTTATCCTATGTTTCAAATGAATGGCAAATGTGTCACTACTAGCTACCATTAAGATAATATGGATAAGATAATATAGAGTTTTGTGTTATAAGTATTGGGATGATTTTTGTTTTAAACAGTTTTACTTCTTGTGCCAGTGCCATGCTACCTTTGCATCAAATGTATTTGAAACTAGACCTGTGTCGGTCGCGATTGACCGAATCTTTATACCCCTATCTCAATCTGTACAAGCGTGAACGGGTTGTTGGTCCCTAAAAGATTCGGTCTTTCATAAACACAATCATTAGATGATATCACAAACATTATTTGACTTTATTTAGATTGTCTTACTGTAGCTTATTACTTGCATGTTTAAAAGCTATCATTTGATTGACTCAATGACGTAACTAACAAAGTATCTTCTATCTCTTTTGTTTACATTTAGTTACAATTCAACATATGAACTGATAACTATAATTTAGAATATCTTTTTCTAAATTATAGTTTTTAATTGTTATTTAGTGAGATGTTTATGTGAATAAAGTATTACGTATTAAAAATACAGCAAGTAATCTGTAGAGTTGAATAAAAGTACCTTTGTTTTTTAAAAGTCAGTTAAATAGTGCAGTGTACCCATTTATATTTCTGAAATTTTAAAATGAGGTAGTTGTGCGATCGATCAGGCGTTTGGCGTCAATCATTAGGACCTCTAGAAAAGTGCCATTACACCCAACAAACTGAAATGTCATCGTCAAAAAAAATGTATGGAAATGACATTGACAATGACATTGCTTTTAAAAAGCAAACGTTATTCTCACAAATTTTTTAACGATGACGATTCAGTCAGACGAAAGGACTCTTTAATTAACTTTTAGATAGAGTCCTGCCCCCTGACCGTGAGATGTCATTTCAGGCGTAAACTGAACTGAAATGTAATTTATTGTTAATGAAATTAAGACTTTATGCTACTACAATAAGGTCGTTATTTGGTTAGACAATTTTCCCATTTTACCCCGTGAACTCAACTGAAATAACAGTCGTGGTCAGGCCCCTGAGTCACAAAGAGCATGTAAATTATGAGACGGAACTTCCATATAAAAAGTTGAACCCTGTTTTGTATGGGACTGTGTAAAGTTGAAGTATGTCTTGAAAATAATTTCAACCTTAAGTATTGGTAATAAGGAGATTTGGTTTGAATAATGATACCTCGTCAGTGATCAAAAATCTTGTTTTAAGTTTCACCAGACTGGTTTGTTTCATAATTTTATTACATAGAACAGAATAGAGACGACGATACCACGACGACGTAACTTTTTTATATCGGCGGATATTTAAAGAAAAAACATGGATAAAATATTTTTTTATCGTCCACATATAGCCGTATTAAGAAGATTTATGTGCACTACTCCGCCAGGCCCCAAATCTGCCTCCGGACGAGACTCAATGTCGCCTCGGTACAAACCTAGTGAATTACAAAAATTTATCCTTGTTTGGACGAAGAAATATAAGAGCAAAAGTGAAATTCCTACATTTGTCTCGTACGTACCTTCTTGATTGGATGTTTTTTTTTTTCAATTAGGTATTTAAATAAGTATGTTTATTTACATTGTGTAATACTTTTTTTTAGCCCTGAAATAATTGAGAGATCTCGAAGTGAGGCTAGGATTAAGATATCGAATATAGCTATTGTTTTAACAGCTCTAGCAAGTGTGGGTGCTATATTTGCTGGAAAAGCAGCAGCTAAGAGAGGTGAATCTGTGCATCAGATGAACTTAGATTGGCATAAAAAATATCAAGACGATTACAAGAAAGAAAAAGAAGGAACCAAGGAATGATTCTGGCAAATATTGATATATTTAGATTGGCGTAGTAGTTGTATAGTAATTGTAATACTTTTCGTAAGTTAAAGTGAAATTGAACTAATTTATATATAAAGGAATGGGCATACTGTGATGGGGTGTATCACTTAAGTACAAATTTAATTTGGCCGTTAACTTTTATTTAGTATATTATGCAAGTGTGTTGTAACTTGTAGCATGTTGTTTTGTAGTTAGTAGTTCCATAGTTATCTCTATCACAATGCACTCTGTGCTATCAAGCAAATAAACCCTCACAATGTGGCCAGGCCACACTTTATTTTTTTAATGTGTATTACAAAGACTGCAGCCGCTCTGCCCTGACTTAGTATGCCTATCAATAAGAAGAAATATTTACAGTATATGCAAACAAATGTTTATATAATTTTTCTGCTTTTGCTTTACACTATATTTTAAAATTTTAGTCTGTTAATTTCTAAATGTTTTACTAATGTATATTTTATTAAGAAATATATTAAATTAAGAAAGATTAAGTATTATCATTGCCTTTAACATATTATTAAAATTTAAGTTTATAATCATTTATTAACAAAATTTTCCATTTACTTATAGTATTATGGTATCTTGAATGGTAATTTTTTTCTGACTTTTAAGGTAATAATAACATTATTAATATCACATAGAATCAATCTGCAAATATCATTAGACCAATTTACATGAAACTTAGCCAACTTCTATCAGAGAAAAATAAATGAAAATTTGTTTTTTGAGTAAAAATCAAACAGAAAGACATGGTCACCGCCATCCTTTTTGTAATATGTACTTTAGCCTTTCACTCCAATATCAAATTTTCAAGAAAGCTGCCCCAAAAAATAATACCCCAAACTCTTTTACCTTGTAATTTTTATTCATCATAAATATGCATCAAAAACAACAGAAAGTCTTCATTAAATAATTCATTCAGGGTAAGCTAAAACATATTTTGTTAAACATTTTTAATTCAGGGATAATATGTTGATATTATGAAGCATAACACATATTTTATAAATTCAAATAAAATATTTTAAGAAATCACTGTTTATACTACAACTATATTTATTCAAATATCAAACCACCTTAAACAATTCAAATGTGGGTAAATCAGTCTTCATAAATTATTAGGCTTATAATAAGTTCTGCATTTTTCCGTAAAAAGCTTTGTAGTCTTTTCTTTGATTACTTCTTCAACACTAAGTTCTGTTTGCAATAACCGCAACTAAAAACATAAATCAAAATTTAGAAATGATCAAACTGTAATTTTCAATAGATATGTTGGTCCCCCCCTTCCCTTAAAAGTATAGGCCATCTGCTTTCCTTACAGGCAGCTCCTAAGTGGCAAGCAAAGCAAGTCGCAAACACCATAACCAATCACAAAGTGGTGATGGTAGGGTACAGCAACGTCTCATTCAGGTTTTAGCACCACGCCTTGCTTGTTCCTGTCGCCATAATGTCAGCTCTTTTTCCTGCCGTGTTCCGTTTAGTGGGCAGGCTCAGGCTCAGGTTGGCAAGACACTATTAACATATTTGTCTATAGGTGTCTGGTGTCTATAAGCGGCAGTCTACTCTTACCATTAGGGGATTCACTAGCTTGTTTGCCTTACTATGATATCTATGATATGATAATTATGAAATCTATGACAGATTTATAGAAAAAAAAATGTTTACTGGTAAGCTGTTTTTAATACAGCTTATTGTCTTCTCTGGGCGCTTCCAAACAATTACTCAACAGTTTGGATGATCAAACACTACACATTTTGTTTGTCGCTGCATGTGCAAGTATTGTTTATTAAACTGAGACTTAAGCTGGATTAGGCATGTCTTGAAGGCTATATAAGTTCATAATTTAGTACTCATTTTATTTTTTCCTATATGAAAAAAAAAATTAATTTTTATAAATGGTAATGTAATAACTGTAATACTTATATGTAGAATTATTGCATATTTATAGAATTAATAATCAGTTAGAGTAAATTTAGAACAACAATAAGTACTGTCTGTATATAAAACAATTCAATGTCTCTACAACAGTCACTAAAACCCTACGGACAGTACAAGTGTACCCATATATTATATTTGTCAATATACAAATTAGTACTAGTTACTTTTGCATAGTTATACTTGTATCTTTGGTGCTGCATGACAAAGCTAACATCTTAAGTGACATTCTCTTATGCTTATGCGTGTGGTATTATGTTACTGCTTCATGTTTTATTTTGTAGAAAACAAACTTATGTTATGAAGGTACCTTGTGTTTATTTTTTCAAAATTTTTATTTAATACATTTGACGGCTACAATTTGAGAATTAGGTACATTAGAAATTAATTACGATAGAAAGATTCTATTAAAATACAAAGATAGGAAACTACTAAATAATGCAAGTAATTAAATGCATTTGTGAGTAAAATTTTGTTACTCATTCTTTGATTCTGCTTTGTTACTCAGTACATATGGTTTGATACAGTTTTACAGTGGGTGCCAGTATCCGATCTCAATCTATTTTTACAGATCCTCAGTAGATATTTCAATTTATTTCGTACAAAATCTGTTTCAACATATAAATGTGCCGAACAACTCAGCTTGGGTCCAACTCACTAATAGCAGAAATAATAGCACATCGTATCTTACTGAGCCATTCATGATTTATTTGTCGTTTGGAGAGTAGGGTAGCTGATAAATTTATGCATGAGACTTTTAGTTTGCAAAGCACAATTATGTCAATACCCCTGTTTATATCTTGACATCAGGAGATTTATCTGCTAGTTTACTTTCCTTCATCTACCTTAATAATCTAAATGTGTTTTATAGCAAAAGATTGCAAATAAGCAAGGCTCTTCCAATGGTAAGAGCAATAGACATCAAGGTTTAACCATTAACCACCTTACTCTCTAAACCAAAACACAACTAATATATTTTATACAGTAGAATCCGTTAATGATGACATCAATGGGAATTGACACACACATTATAAGTGGATGTCAAACAAAGGGTTTAGTGACAAATTTTTTTTGATGTAATTACATTTATGTATGTATTTCAAATATATGTAATCAAAATAAAAATTACAAGTAAAAAATGTGTACAATAGATTTAAGTATGTAAAATATGTATTTTTCATTTTTTAATTAAGAAATCTCTTAAGTTTTGCCTGCTTTTGTTTTTTCATTCTATTGTAATAACAGTCTTTAATCGTATTGTGTAAAGAGCATTGACATGGTCAAATTATAATTGTCAATATTGCTATGAACAAATTGTGATAATAATACCTTTAATGCCTCTTCTGAAATAATTTATTAAAAATTTATCATATTAACCGACATGTCATTATAAGCAGTCATTATAACCAACCTTATTTTAAGAATTTTACATGAAGACCAAACTTCGAGTGTAATTACATGGCGGTGTCATTGTATACGGGTTCTACTGTATTTTGTTTAAAAAAATTTAATGTAATAATGAATATCAAAATAAACATGCAAGTGAAACTTGGGCATCAGCGTTTAACGAATCGTGAAATTGTGACGACCGTTTCAAGAGATTTTTGCTTTGTTTTACCTTATTCCACATGACTTTAAAAAATACAGTACCCTACACAAAGCACAGCTCATAAAGTACAGTTTTGTAAAAGATGTATATGAAATTCTGCCAGATGTTGCGTACTATGGAACGCTTAGGAGGGAAATCGATTGATCTCAAATCTTTAGTTTAATCATTTGTTTTATGAATTTATTGTTGTTGGGATGGAGATTGCAAGTCAATCGAATTTTTTATCAATTTGTATTACTGCAATCAGTTGATCTACAATTCAATATTAAGACCAGCCGTTAGTGGGCAGCATGCACGTTTTTACAAATTACCCTTATACCTGCCAATACTCTTCACAACTTCGTGAATTCTGTCAATATTATGATGATATAGCAAAGTTAAGCTTAATATAGCACTTGAGTATTAGGTTTACCTTTTTTTGTTCATATTTCAAGTTCCTGCTTATATCTATATCATCTGGTTTATTGTCTTTTGCAGATTTAAGTTGTTTAATAGTTTCAGCAGTGACCGTAATACAATTTTTTATAACATTTTCTCTTTCAGAATGTCCCTTTTGTATTTGTTTATATAAGTCTTGACAAGCTGTTGAAGCATCCACTTTAGTTTTGAAAGATTCTGTAGGTATTGAAGTGTTGAGAGCGTAAACGATTTTATCATCAAGGACTCTCATTTTCTTCAGAACATCCTACAAAAAGAAAACAAGTAACTGTAACTCTGGCCCGGTCATTTCATAACCTACCCAATGTTTTGAAAAACCTGCATAATTTTTGTTCACTAATCACTATCTATAAAAATATTCATAAAATGTGACGTACGAACCTGAAACTCTAAAAAATCGGGGCAAAACATTTTTTTGTAATTCAAAAATTATGATAAATTTGAGGTTATCAATCCATGACGTAAATTGTAGCTCATCACAGAATACAGAAAGCTAATAGCTTATATATTTTTTGACAAATAGAAGACACCAAAGAGGGTGTAAAGTAGACAGTTGACACCCCGAGTAATGTGAATTGAGATCCAGCAAATATTTATCTCGATTCTCATTTATTAGTTAGCACTTATGGTCTTTGCTTATGGTTAATACTTAAGTTATTATCACCCAGTTTTTCTTCATGAGACAAATAATAATTCGTCTTCTCTATTTTGAATATTAATTACAATGGTTATCATTTCACTATTATTTGGATACAAGCCTTTTTGTAATGTTTAATAATAATAAC
>DWBC01000058.1:0-10894 GCA_018237325.1 Calydna sturnula
TCTCCAGTGGTAATGTCATAGACAACATAGAACATGTAGAGTTGGGTTGTCAATGACGGTAAGACACAGATTATAGATCAAACATATTAAAGATTATAAATTTATAAAATGTAGACAATAAAATAGTGGCAAACGCCACACCACCCCCCCACGGAGAAGGATAAGCCGATCAACAATAGTCGGGCAAATCTTTAAATTTAACGCGCCTGCCGGACCGCGTAAAGTATGGCGGGTTGGTGGAGGATGTTGTGGTGTCTGTTGAAGTAGAAGGCGAAGGAACTAAAGGTTTAGGCGGAATACTAGCTGGTGTTTTCGTCTGCGTCTCAGTTAAGATGCGACCACGAGAGAGTGAGTTGGTGTGGTCAATAAAAGCTGGTTTGAGCCGATCTATACTTACTACCACGGATTTCCCTCTGATGTCCAGAGTCATAGTCTTACCGTCTTCGGCGCGATGAATGATCTGGTACGGGCCGGTGTACGGTGGCTGAAGAGGACGTCGGATAGTGTCGTCCCGTAAGAAAACGTGGGTCGCAGACGAAAGATCTTTAAAGATAAATGAAGAAGGGTTAGAGTGATGGGAAGCAGGAACAGGACGAATGGCAGACATTTTCTGTCGCAGTTGTGTGACAAAATCGGAGGGATTACCGAGATCCGAGGGTCCAGAGTCTGCGACAAGCATTTCGCCAGGAAGGCGGAGACATTCACCGTAAACCAATTCTGCAGCTGTAGACTTGAGATCTTCTTTAAACGCTGACCGCATGCCAAGGAGTACAAAGGGAAGAGAACGGACCCAAGAATCGTGGTGGCACATTAATGCGGCCTTTAGTTGCCTGTGTGTGCGCTCGATCATTCCATTGGCACAAGGGTGATAAGATGTTGTTCTAATGCGCTTGGTAGCAAAATGTGTCATTAACCGACGAAAAAGATCCGATTCGAACTGAGCACCTTGGTCAGTGGTGATAACCGAAGGAACGCCAAAACGGGGAATCCACTCTCGAGTAAGAGTTTCGGCTACCTCTTCAGCGGTAATAGAACGCATGGGCCAGACTTCTGGCCATCTAGTTGCCCTGTCGATTGCAGTTAGGCAATATCGGAAATCACTGCATACCGGTAATGGGCCGACAATATCGATGTGGATGTGACGGAACCTACCGGGGGGAATTCCGAAAGAGCCGAGTGGAGCTGAGTTGTGGCGCGACACTTTGGCGCGTTGGCACGCCTCACATGTGCGGGCCCACTCCTTACAGTCCTTGTTAATGGAAGGCCAAACGTAACGTTCAGTCATGAGACGAGTCGTTGCACGCGCGCCTGGATGACTTAGGTTATGTATTTTGTCAAAAACTGGTCTGCGGAAGGGAACGGTCAAATAGGGACGGGATTTGCCTGTAGAGACATCGCAGGAGATGGAGATGTTAGTGCCAGGAATGGGGACCTTCGAAATTCGTAGGCTACTACTACCTTGGCGGAGAATGTCTCTCAACTCTTCGTCATTCTCTTGTGATTTGGCAAGAGCTTCAAAATTTTGCTCGAGTCCAATGGCATCGACCCGTGACATGGCGTCGGCTACGATGTTGTCTTCACCCTTTATGTACTTAATATCAGTTGTAAATTGACTGATAAAAGACAGTTGATTTAACTGGGCGGGCGGTAACTTTTCTCGGCGCTGTATGAAAGCGTACAGTAGCGGCTTGTGATCGGTAAAAATGGTCACGTGCTGAACCTCGAGTACATGGCGGAAGTGCTGTACGCTTTCGTACACCGCCAGCAGCTCGCGGTAATAGGCTGGCCATTCTGCTTGCCGAGTGGTTAGTTTCTTGCTGAAAAAAGCGATGGGGAACCACTCATCATTGATATTTTGTTGGAGGCAGGAACCTATATGGACGCTAGATGCATCGGTGAAAAGTCCGATGGGCACGTCGTTCTTCGGGTGTTGCAGCAGAGTAGCATTAGACAAACTCTTTTTGCAGGCTTCAAATTGCTCCAGAAGCTCAGGAGACCATATAAATGGCTTGGCACCTTTGCCATTAATAGTAACCACTGCGTTTATAAGTGGAGCTTGGAACTGTGCAGCGTGTGGCACAAATCGTCGATAATAGTTTAACATGCCGAGAAAACGGCGCATACCTTGCACCGTTTTTGGTGGGGGAAAATCCAGGATGGCCTGTACGCGCTCCTGTGGGGGTTTAGTTCCCTCTTCGCTAATGTGGTAACCAAGAAATGTTACTTCTTGAGCGCCAAATATACATTTTGTGGGATTTATCACAACTCCGTAGTCTTGGAGTCGGCGAAAAAGGATTCGCAAGTGCTCCTGATGAAGAGCTTCGTCTGCTGAGTAGACCAGGATGTCATCCACATAAGGGAAACAGAAATCGAGGCCCCGTGTCACCTCATCGATAAAACGCTGGAAGGTTTGACCAGCATTGCGCAACCCAAAGGTCATGAATGGAAATTCGAAGAGGCCAAACGGGGTAACGATGGCTGTCTTCGGAATATCCTCTTTCGCCACGGGAATTTGATGGTAGGCTTTTACCAGGTCGAGGGTGCTGAAAACCTTGGCTCCTGCAAGGTTATGGGCGAAGTCATTGATGTGTCGGACTGGGTAGCGGTCCGGCACGGTTCTCGCGTTGAGTGACCTGTAATCACCGCATGGACGCCAGGTATTGTCCTTTTTCAAGGTCATATGTAGCGGAGAAGACCAGGCGCTCTTAGATGGTCGCGCGGTGCCTGACTGGACCATGTCCTCAAATTCCTTTTGAGCAGAAATCAATTTTTGTGGTGCTAAGCGACGAGGACGGCAAGAGATAGGAGGTCCGTCAGTTGTCTTTATGTAATGGACGGTATCATGCTTGATAATCCTGGGTAGGCCAGGTGGGCGGGTGATATCCGGGAACTCAGCTAGCACTTGGGTATAAACCGATTTTGGTGAAATAATAGCCTTAACACTGGGTTGATTCGAAGTTGATGGAGAAGCAGATGTGGATAGGCTCGTGGTACCATCTACTAACTTCCTAATGCGACAGTCCGGTAATAGATGGTAGTGCGATAAAAAATCTGAGCCAATAATAGCAGTGGTAACATCTGCAATAACAAACCGCCAGATGAAGTTGCGTCGAAGACCAAGATTAAGTGTCAAATTTACAGTACCATATGTTTTGATGCTGCTGCCATTAGCTGCGCTGAGTTCGTAGTCTGTGGGTGTCCTCAGGCCTGCAAGCCAGCTGCGAGGATAGCAACATAAATCGGATCCAGTGTCAATAAGGAATTGGCGCTTGGTCACGCGGTCAGTAACAAAAAGTCGGCGGCTGTTAGATTGGATATGATCACAGTCAGCCGCCGCCGCTACTGACTGCTCTGAGAGTTTTCCGATTTCCAGTTGCATGGCATAATGCATTTTTTTGCTTTTAAACCAAACTTCTTATGGTACCAACAACATCGGTCCGAAGAGGCACTGCGCAAAACTGCCCTACTACTGGACCGGGAGCGGTCTCGTCGCCTGAAACGTTCAGGAGGAGCCGAAGACAAAGCAGCTACCTGCTTGCCCAGGTCTTCAATGCGCTCTAGAAGAGCGGCTAGTGTAGGTGTAGTAGTAGTAATGGCGCAGATATTGGCAGATGGGTTTGCTTCAACAATTTTATCAGCAATGTCGGCAATCCTGTCCAAGCCGAGATCAGCCTGGGCAGCCAGAATCCCTTGAACATGCTGTGGTAATCGACGAAGCCATAGTTGTCGAAGGATGTTGTCATCTGTTAATGTGGTACCAGCTAGTGACCTTAGGTGACGAAGAAATTGGGTCGGTTTCCGATCACCAAGTTCTTCTTCACTAAGAAGTTTTTTTAGTCTTTGTTCTTCAGAGGAAGAAAATCGCTTGATCAGTGTGTTTTTTAAATATTCATATTTATTTTTAGTCGGTGGGTTAACAACAATGTCCTCTATTTCACCAGCGATTTGGTGGTCAACACGACTAAGTATGTGGCTATACTTTGTTTCGTCTGAGACTATGTCTGCAAGAAGGAATTGTGCTTCTGCTTGAGCAAACCAAACCGCTGCCCTATCTGGCCAGAACGGTGGCAATTTGACAGCTACACGGCACACTGAAGAAGCATCAGCAACGGCTATAGGCTTTTGGCTTAAAGCACGCAGGTTAGCATTTTCAGCTTCTAAAGCTGCAAGGCGTGAGTGCAAGTCTTCAGACATTATGCATGCAAAGGGTAAAAAAAATGAGGTAAAAATGTAAAAAAAATATTAAAATGGACACAACACACAGACACCACAAGCAAAATGTTAAATAAACCACACAGTTGTAAGTAAGGTACCTGAACCGGGTTATGTATGTTGGTGGTGTGACGTTAACAAGGCAAACATGCACCAACAAAAATTATTTAAACAAGTACACACACATTCAAAGTGAAAACAAGCAAGTAAAGTTATAATAAGTTGTAAATGCACATGCCAAAATAAAAATTAAGTTTTATAACATACAAATTAAAATTACAATAAAAGTTAAATGAATGAACAGTTTTAAGATGTAAATGTATACCAGGTATTTTATCAAGCTTTAGTAATTAGCAAGTTTATGAGTTCTTTTCACACTCAAATTTACCAAAACAAAAGGTTAAGCACACCAGTCTTTGTAAAAGCCTCTGTTAAAACTTCACCAAATAAAAAGTGTACAAACAGAAAAAGTTAAGCTTCTCAGCAGTCTTTAAAAAAGATTTTTTACCTTTTAATAGTTATAAAGTATAGTAAATACAAGGTACTTGCGTGGCTGGAACAACACTTTTGGCACTGACACTTGTCACAATCGTCGATGACTGCTCCGTCCGTCAGGGAGCGCAATGTATGCTTGCCGCTCTTTTGCTGTTTACGCCAAAGAATCACGATGATGTAGAAAAGCTTGGGCGAACTATCACGTCGGAGTCACCAGTTTGGGGTCCCAGGATATGGTGCGCAAAGGAAGCGTGGCCCAGGAAGATCCCAGATAAATTCAGTTCGCCATGTACATGGGTTATTCGCTTGTTTTGATACAAATAAAATCCATGTTACTGTTCTTGGACTATATAATAATATAACAATCACCGTGATATAAGTAACTTTAAACACAATACAATGGTAATCTACTAAAACATTTAAACTTTAACATTACAAAAGATATTGGCATGTTCGTACTAGTTCGGTCTCCAGTGGTAATGTCATAGACAACATAGAACATGTAGAGTTGGGTTGTCAATGACGGTAAGACACAGATTATAGATCAAACATATTAAAGATTATAAATTTATAAAATGTAGACAATAAAATAGTGGCAAACGCCACAACTGTGTTCCTGTTTTATGCTAGATTGACTGTTTTATGTTTACACAGGGTATCTGCATATATTTATTCGTTATCACAGTCAAGTTCATTTTATTTTCTAAAGGAAAATCTTCATTATTCTAAGGTTTACAGGCAAAATAAATAATATAAAAAGTAGGAGTTTTTGATTTCGACAGTTCTGGCAACATTGTACAGTGGAATTGTCCATGTCCATTGTCCAAAATGGCTGAGACAGAAACCGATAAAAACAGTATTCGAGCTAGCAAAAATATGGGCCCCCTACAAGTTAATGGGCCCCGCCGTGTTACAATATATAAAACCGAGACAGGCTTCGGTTTTAATGTTCGCGGACAAATAAGTGATGGTGGTCAATTGAGATCGATCAATGGTGAATTGTATCCTCCTCTGCAGCACGTAAGCGCAGTTTTGGAGCATGGAGCCGCTGAAAGAGCTGGCGTCCGGAAAGGGGACAGAATCCTTGAGGTGTAAGTATTTATGTATGGTTGTTGATAATCCCCGTTTGTGTTACGTGTGAGCATCTATATTGCAGGTAAATCTTACTTTGTCCGTAGATATTAAAATTATTCTACCAGTGATCATTTGCTAAGTATCTTAATATCCTTAATGTTTTTGATAATAAGGATTTAATAATGCTTATTCATACTTTACTATGTGAATATTTTCTAAAAATAATTTGTCAAAAATTTACCTCATAATGGAACTTACAAACTGTATCTGTGAGTATTGTTTTAGTTTTATTTTATTTTATTTGTTGATGCAATGCTGTATTGTACACTTTTATTATGACATGAAACATGAGAAAAATAATTGCACAACAGGCTTGCCTCTGTCTGTTAATTTACATATATACCAAAAAGGATGTAAATTAAGAGCATGAACTTCCATATAAAAAGTTGAACCCTGTTGAATATGGGACTGGGTAAAGTTGAAGTTTGGTGTGAAAATAATTTCAACCTTACGTCGTGGTAATAAGGAGATTTGGTTTGAACAATGATCAAAAATCTTGTTATAGGTTTCACCAGACTGTTATATTATACTCTACACTAAATATGTATATAACTTTAACGGCTTGCCTGATCGTAAGCGATCACCTCCACCCACAAACATATGGGTTACCAGAGGTTATGCAGTTGCGTTGCCAGCTTTTAAGGAATCAATACAATCTTTCCTTGAAGGTGATGGCTGATGGCCTGATGGCTTTTTGGAGGCTAATTTTGTTTTACCTTCAAGATGACCATGAAGTGGCACGCAGCTAGAAAGGTCGACACCCAAAATTCCAATGCTGGCTGAGGGTGCTAGTGGAGTACTCTCAAAGCTAGCAGAAACGACGAAGGGCGACTTTTTAGTAGTAGAATTCGTGCAATGACGCTAATGTCATACGAAAAGCTTTACCTTGTAAAAGCCATATTACACAGGGAAGAAGAATAATATAAGTGCCTTCTATGTGACGGGGTGACGAAGCCGCGTCCTGCAAATAGTGAAAGGCAATGTCTACCATATGTTTATCTAACCTTCAACTGTTATCAAATGTAAACTGTTATCAATGTACAGAAGAGTTGTCAACTCATGTAATTGATATACATTAAAATGCATTCGTTATCAGTTCAAATAAATACACGTTTATATCAAGAAAGAGTATGTACAAAGTTCGATAGGTGCTCGTAGCTTATTTGTCTGTTTTTTTATAACATTATGTATTTTATTTTATGTATGTTTTATCGTATAAATAAACAATAACAGTATTACGATAATAATATAAGCCACAGCCTTATTTTCAAGAAACAACAAATCTTCACATCAGATTCTCTACAGGACATTTTGAGAGAAGCGAGCGCAACGACACAGTCTCTGCACACATCTGTCGCCATCCACATTCATTACTACACAGACACTACGACACAGTATGAGTAACGAGTGGTAATTTCCTAAGTGTAGTGGTAGGAATCCCCTCAACTAGAACAGATACAAATAAGACACTAAATTGTCACAGCTGTCAAACAAACAACTGAACAAATATCTCACTTTCTACGGTTGATAGCCAGTTGGTAACATTTCATTTATGCACTGAAAATCTGAAAAAACCGACACCACTTTTATGACTTTATATTGTTTGGTGGTGGAAGCTGTCGTCACAGTTGAAGCAAATTTAAATTGGACCACACGGGAAACATCAATTTGATAATGTGGCGACGCACAGCTACGTACTGGATAAGTCGATTTGTCCGGGTTGCGGCACCACCGTCTTACAATATTTTCCTATCGCTATAATGTCAGTGCTTGGAAGTGTTATACTTGACACAGTCGGAAGCTCTGGGGAAATAAAAATAAATACAGTTGAATTAAGGACCTCTGCCTTTGTGCAGTCGTTTGAACATGGTACACAATAGCCATGTTCATTCGTTTTGTTTAAAAACAATCAATTGTATGGAACTTCCCCGTGATGTCCGGACTGTGATAATAATGACCGATGATGTAGTGGCGTGTTATCGACGTAGTCGGTAGGTCGTCAAGTCACACGCCCAAGTGTGCAGACTGCCTTTTCCTCGAAAGGGCACAGTTTAGCTCAGTTTGCCTTTATTAAGATTAATATGTTTGCCTTATTTATATTGTCAACACATTCGTAAACTCCATTTTCGATAAGGTGGCAACGTACAACTACTTCTCTGGATAAGTCGATTTATACGCGTGTCGGCACCACCGCCTTGCCTTTTCCTATCGCTATAATGCCAGTGCTTGGCACTGTCGTGTTCGGATCGAAGGGTAGGGTAGCCAATAAACTTACGCACGAGTCCTAACTTTCTAGCTTTAGGTTGACAACGCACTATTACCATCCTTGGTATCAGGCGGCGGTTATGTCTTACAATACCAACAAAACATTTTAAAATATTACTTACGCCTGAACTAATCCTGTCAAAACTCCCGTAGGCGTCGTTGTGGTGTGGAATACCATTTGGATGGCAGGGTAGCTTTTAGCATCCAGGTAAGCAGCGAAACATTAACATCTATGGTTGTTCAGAAACGGTGGTTCTCATCAGATTAGCGTGGTTGTTAGCCTTCCTATACCATAAATGCACAAAACCGACTCCAATGTATAAAAAAATTTCAATGTTGGACTAACTTTCAAATATAACCTAACGAAAAATAAATGGTTAAAATCGATTCATAATTTGAGAAGCAATCACTTAGTAAATAATCAACAGAATCAAATTAAGAACCTCCTCCTTATATCCGTTAAAATATATGAGACTTATTCAGCCAATACAAATAGAACATATAAAACAGTAAATAAATAATTCATATGTGACTGCAACGTCTCAGCCCCCAATGGTTATAATCAGTGGCCTTATCTTAATGACAAGGGTCATTGTATCAAAATAAATACATACACACATAAGATTCAGGTCAATGCTCACATACGATGACAGAATTATAGGCGCGATTTGGACGACTCTCAACGTGTCATAAAATTGTTATTAAGGGAGTGCGCATACATGTCCGCGCCGCCTACGACTATAAAAACGAATAAGACTTATGTAAGAATAAATCTTATCAAACCTATGTTTATGTACTAGGTAGCACATAGGTACGTTATTTATACACTTAAACTATAATTCTGAGTGATTGACGACATAAATATAAGCGCCATTTAGATGTTGCGATGATATCATACTAGTTAAAGGCGCACGCACTCTATGCGCGCCATCTACGTTTATGAAAACGAATAAGACAAATGTATGAACTTACAATAACTTCTAAATCCTCTAAAATATGTAGGTATTATGCATTATTTTACCGTCCGAATCCTACATTATCCCTGATAGGCTATATTTATTATTTATCTATACTAATGTTATAAAGCTGAAGAGTTTGTTTGTTTGAACGCGCTAATCTCAGGAACTACTAGACCGATTTAAAAAAATATTTTAGTGCAAGATAGTCCATTTACCTAGGAAGGTTATAGGTTATATAACATCACGCTACAACCAATAGGACCAGAGCAAGAAAAGTAAAAAATTAAAATGTTGCAAAAGCGCGAAAAGTAGCCCAACAAACGTGGGCATGGATCGGCTAGTTATAACATAAAAAGAGTTTTTCTGTGAGACACTATCTTGAGACAAACTAGCCAATTGTTTTCACGTTACGAATTCCATGGCTCGTTTACCAAGGATAAGTGTGCGTTCACCATAATAGTAAAATCTATATTCTTAAATGACTTAAATCGATTTAAATGCTTCTTGTGATACCACTGTCATATTTTTAATTATAAGAGTCATTAGTATCCAAGAAGCGAGGAAGGTTTACATGAATCATAATATTCAGACTATTGAGTATTTTAAATCAAAAGTTAAGCAATACTATCTGATGCAAGATGTTGGAATAATAAATGAACTTGCACAAATATCGAACAATAAGTAATTAATTGTTAAATATTTTATAAGAAATTGTAGTTTTGTAAACCATGTCTTTGTCACTGCAAAACGATAAGTTTATTTTGTATATTTATAAAATTTGTTATATTTAACTGTTAAATTAGCTCTGGTGTACACTAATCCGCTTTAATTTCAAATTTAATATTCTGTTCCACTAACCTTTCATAGGTTTTGTTGGCAGAAATCTCTGAAAGAGATAAGCACGCCTTTGTTTGTATGTTTTTGTGTATTGTAATTTATATACTATTCTATGTACAAAAAGAATTAATAAATAAACAAAATCCACTACTTTTAATGACACTATAAAATTAAAGGAAGTTTGTACATACAACAATAATTGATTTACAATCAACAACCAATTCGATTATGTTAACTAATTAAAATAAGTGTCTGGAACGAATTTATTAAAAACACTCTTCAACGAATATTTAGATTATTAAATCAGGGGTTACTTTGCTATAATCCATAATTCAAACAAATATATCCGTAAATCTAGTAACATATTAACATAATAAAACATAATCAATACTTTAATAACCATATTAATTGACATAATCAATCTAAACTACAACATCTTTGTCATAAGAGACGCAGCACGCCAAACTCAATTAGTAAAGTTCTTTGTCGATATTAATTTAACGTAGTAATTCCCAAAGTAATATGTATTCGTGTTTGTAATAATATCAATCTTTTACTACACCTGGTAGATTAGACACGAACATAATATTTTTAAAAGCCTTTACTTCACACCGCAATTCCCCATTTCGCCCATTTCAGGTGTTTTCCTCGAAAAATTGCTCGTGTCGCCGTTATGGATGAATTGTAAGTAATATTTATGAAGGAACCACCGGTGTTAATATTACGAATATTATTTCAACCAGGCGGTTCTACGCATAATTTGTCATGTGATATACTCAGAATGTGTTTAATATTTAAAAAGCTGTACAAGTAGTACACAATATTTGTTGAAGGGGTGAGTACTCAAGACTGTCAGAAAAAAGGAATGTTATGTTGTTATGTTTTTAGCTTGTGTGTAGTTTTGTATGTGACTTTCCTTTCAACCACCATATTATTTATAAGTTACGTGAACAGGTTTTATATAGGTAAGAGTATTTGTTTTCGAATCCAGG